>VDFB02356655.1:0-24226 GCA_007258455.2 Sequoia sempervirens | reverse complement strand
TGTTTTGTGTTTTCCTTTTGGGGATGACGCAAAGCATTGAGATGCCCTATATCTCTTCCAAGTTGACCCAAAAGGTCTTTCTATTTTTTTCACTTTTTTTTTTTTCATTTTGGGGATGATGCAAAGCATTGAGATGCCCTATGTCTTCCATGTTGACCCAAAAGGTCTTTCTTTTTTCTTTTTTCGCTTATGTTTTCCTTTTGGGGATGATGCAAGGCATTGAGACCACAATGTATCCTTCATGTTGACCCAAAATATTTTTCCATTTTTGTTCACCTTTTCATTTTCATTTTCTTGTGTTTTCCTTTTGGGGATGACACAAGCCATTGAGACCAAAATTTCTCCTTCATGTTGACACAAAATCTTTTCCTTTTTCTTTTCATTTTCATTTTGCTTATGTTTCCTTTTAGGGACAATGCAAAGCATTGAGACATCCTATGTCTTTTCCATGTTGATCCAAAATGTATTTTCTTTTTCTTTTGTTCTCGCTCTCTTTGTGTCATTCTTCTAGTTCTATGTGTATTTGGGGAATTATGACAATTTTGGGCTCTTTAATTAAAGCATTGTAACAATAAACATACTAACTCAAAATCCATAGATCCCTTATGTGTTTGGTGTGTTCCTTTTTGGGGGAAACCCCTCTTTCTTTTGTTCCTTTTTCATTTGAATGGCGCGACCTTACTTAGAAATGTATGACTTGGCATAGGGGATTTCCAAGTTGGCTCTCATGTCTTGTTTCTTTTTTTTTTGCATTTTTCATTCACTACTTTAAAGTAATTGCTCACTGAATGGTGTGTAGCAATTCCTTTAAAGTGGGGGCATACATTGGCATAATTCATTTTTCATTTTTCTTCTTTTTGGTTCTTAGTGCAACCTTCTCATTCCATACGATGCATTTGTCACTTTGTGGATGACATTGGGTATAGTGTCCTTCATAAGCGTGATCTCTCCTAGCATATTACATTCCTCTTAGGGGCCTGATGCGATGCACTACATACCCTAAGTTGCGAATTTTCTATCCTTTGATTGTTCCTCTCTTGGAGACATTAGACACAATGTTCCCTAAGTTATAGATCTCGTATGAACTAAGCAAGACTCCTTTGAACATCTTTTTCATGTTGCATTTTGCATTTATATGGCCACCTTGCATAACACAACTTGCATGCCTATGGTGCCATTGCATTTGTTCATGAGTTCCAAGCATATTAAGCTTTGATAGTCTTGTGAAGCACAAAACAACATTGTCCTTTGTGGCACCTTATTAAAGTTATTAGGAGGTATAACTTTAGTATGGTTGAGCGAGAAGCCTATTATGAGGCATGACTTTTCCCCATAGCCACCTGTGTGTTTGTGAGTACATACTAGCTATGAGTGTATGTTTCTCACCTAGAAGACAACCATGAGTTCCATTTCCCTAGAGTGAGTATACATTTTCTTTCCTAACAAACAACCTAGATCTAATCCACAACGAGTTGGAAAAACAATCAAAGCTTGATCTGACTTTCCCTTCTCTCTTTCATTCTTTTTCATCATTTTCATGTGTGTTCCTTTGTATTTATGATTATTTTTCCATGGGATCTTCATCTTGGGGGCTTGATCATCCCTCTTGATCATGGTTGTCTCATCTCACCAAGCATTAGTACATTCAGACCCCTCTTGATTGCATGTTCAACTACTTTAGTGTGAGTTTGAAGCAAGTTCATCCTCTCACTAAAGTGGGGGCTAACTATGGACACAGAAAAAAGTAACCCTTCTAATTTTTCTTGTTTTGTCCCTCCTTGTGCTTATTTGGCTTGATTTTACCTTGATTTAATGTTACAATGTGGCCCACACATTCACATTAGGTCTTGAATCTTTATGAATCATTAAGACTTTTTGATGTCTTGTAAGAGTGTTGTGACACATTTTCACACTTTTCTTGACTCTTCTTATTATAATTCACTTACATACCCCCCTTTTATCACTTACCAAGTATTATTTTAAAGTGTTGTAAAGTTTTGTAACAAACTTTCACACTTTTCTAGGCTTTTCATCAACAAATACACCTTTATTATGTTTTATTTGGCCTCTTTATGTACTTATAGGCCTTAATTAAGTGTATTTTTTTAATACAAACTCGATAAACATCATTTGAGACAACTTAATTTTTGACACCCATTCACATGCCTTGAGTGGAACCCATTCACTACTAGGGGGAATGAGTCCCTCTTGGCACAAAAATCAAAATAAATTCAAATTACTAGCGAGTTTTATTCCTTAAGACCTAAGGTCAGCCTGTGATGTATTTTCAGGAAATTAGGGCATAATTGTGTATAAATACATTATTTTCTATTCATTTTGACCCTCATTCATGCACTCATTTATTCATTCAAGTGTTCATGCATTCATCATAGCATTTAAGCACTCTAGCATTCAATCAAGCATTCAAGCATCTTGGAGCAGCATATCTTCAGACTTCAACATCAAGGGTTTGGTGAGTTTATGACATTGCATGTTATTTGTTCATAATTCCTTATTTATTTCATTTCATTATCAAGGGTTTGATTACCAAATTGTGGTTTGACCAAGGAAAACCCCTATACTCTAACCCTTAACCCTTTTTCCCCTCTTTGCATGTGTGTTTGCAAGTCTTGTAGGCAGATTTGTCAAGGAAAAAAGTGTGAAAAAGGTGTTTTAAAGTCACCAAAGTCATCAAAGTCAACATAACCCTATTTGAAGCTTGGAGACCATTTTCCCATCAGATTTTCCAGATTCGGATCCAATAAGTTGTCAGGCAGAAGAGTGTAGACTAGGACCCACATAGTTGACCCTTGACTTTTCAGAAATTTGTAGGTGGACTAATTTTCCATCTGTGGTGAATGAGACCCACTACCAGGCTAGAATTTTTTTTTTTGAAGTTTTGTGTTTCTAACATCCCAAAACCTATTCTGACAAATTTTACTAGAAACAAGACTAATTCACCATCTGTGGCGAATGAGTCCTAGTGGGCTTCAACATTGATCTCTACAACATTCTAGAACCTTTCAACAATATTTTTCAAGCTTCAGGTGCACCTCATTCAGTTTCATTAAATTTTGTCTTTGTTTGTTCATATTTTAGTTCATGTTTGCATACAACACTGTGTTTTCAAACATTTTGCATTTCTTAGTTTTGCATACATAATCAATAGCATTCATTATTTATTTGCATTTATCCCATCTCATCTAGGCATATTACATCCATATCACATTAATTCTTGAATTTTTACATTGCATTTTGGCCCATCTTTTCCCTTTTAGGTGAAAAACCTTAGAAGGGCTAGAAAGACATTTAGGTGCCAAAATATTTGTTTACATAAACATATTACGATATTCAAATGGAATGTTTGTTGCAAGTAAGGGTTGTTATAAAATATGAAGGTGAATTTCAATACATTATGTTGTTACAATCTGCATAACAGTAAGTGTTGTCATTGAACAAGAATTGAGAAGTGAGTGACAACCCTGTGTGTTTTCCAGCCTGCAACTTTTTGTGCATCTTGTGTTCTAAACGTATTACAATATTGAAATGAAATATTTGCTGCAAGTAAAGGTTGTTATAAAATATGAAGGTGAACTTCAATACATTGTGTTGTTAATAGTCTGCATAATAGTAAATGTTGTCATTGAACAAGAATTGAGAAGTGAGTGACAACCCTATGTGTTTCTCATTCTGCAACTTTTTTGTGCATCTTGTGTTTCAAACGTATTACGATATTGAAATGGAATGTTTGCTGCAAGTAAGGGTTGTTATAAAATATGAAGGTGAACTTCAATTCATTGTGTTGCTATAGTCTACATAACAAAAAGTGTTGTTGACATTGAACAAAAATGGAGAAGTGAGTCATAACCCTATGTGTTTTCCATGCTGCAACTTTTTTGTGCATCTTGTGCTCCAAACATATTACGATGTTGAAATGGAATATTTGCTGCAATTAAGGGTTGTCATAAAATATGAAGCTGAACTTCAATACATTGTGTTGTTACAGTCTGCATAACAGAAAGTGTTGTCATTGAACAAGAATTGAGAAGTGAGTCACAATCCTGTGTGTTTTCCATCCTACAACTTTTTTGTTCATCTTATGTTCCAAACGTATTACAATATTGAAATGAAATATTTGTTGTAAGTAAGGGTTGTTATAAAATATGAAGTTGAACTTCAATACATTATGTTGTTACAGTCTGCATAATAGAAAGTGTTGGTATTGAACAAGAATTGAGAAGTGAGTCGCAACCCTGTGTGTTTTCCATCTGCAACTTTTTTGTGCATCTTGTGTTCCAAAAGTATTACGATATTGAAATGAAATGTTTGATGAAAGTAAGGGTTATAGAATATGAAGCTAGACTTCAATGCACTGTTTTGTTACAGTCTCTAGAACATAAAGTGCTCATTGCATGTGCTTACATTTGTAAGTAAGTTGACATAAATAATAAGATTTGAGGTGGCATTTCCTACCATTATTTGATGTCATTTGACATTATTTGAGACAATAGTGTTTTCCAAAACTACAATAAATACATATATACTATATATTTTGCTCCATATGTACCTAATGCACCTAATGCATCATCATCATGATCCATTATATCATCCTGCATAATTCTAGTGCTAATAAAATTACAATCCTAAACATATTTCATGTATCTCCTAAGTCCTTGGAAAGTGTTCCCCAACACTAGGATTAGAAAGAGATTAAATTTGAATGAAATGAGCATGTAAATTGACATTTGTAATTAATTCTAAATGACAGGAACATGTGGGGACACCCAAGAAGAACTCCTACAAAATAGGAGCACATGGGGTACCCACATGGAAGGTGGAACTCACATTGAGTTAAGTTAACTATTTGGAGAAAGATAGCACCTCAGTAATGCATGTAAAGATCTTATAAGTTAGGGATTGATGTTTACATGCATGAAGTTTAGTTTAATTCAATTTAGTTTAGTTCAGTTCAGTTTAGTTCAGTTATGGTTCAATTATCTTCAGTTGCATGTAGTTAGTTTCAGTTGAATGCTAGTTGACTTTAGTTGACTTGGAATGCATGACTAATGAATTAAGTTGCATGACATATAACAAATGATACATTCAATTAAGTGGGGATGATCAATCATGCATGATATTTGCAAGAATTGATGGAGAGATATGTTTTAGTTAACAAAGATTGACTTGGACCCACCTTGGGCACCCAAGTTGGCATCTTGGAGTTAACACTTTTGCATGAGAAGATATTTTATAAGGTGAGTTAAGTGGGCACATTCTTGGGTGCCAACTTTGAGGAGAAGCTTACAAGATATCTTTGTAATCAACGCTGAGTTCTGACTTCAGTTTGGGACACCCAAACTGATGGACTTGGTTTGACATTGTTTTTCATGGAAGAACTCTGCTTGCAAAGAATAGGTGTAGGTTTTGTGAGATAAGCTTTGTGCTTTGTAATTGTAAACTCTTTGGAGTTTACAAGACTCATTATTTCCTATAAATTGAAGCAAGTTGAAGAGAGTTCCATCAAATTTTATTGCAGGTTGTGAAGAAGAATTGTTGAAGGCAAAAAAAGCATCTCAAGCAAGGATTGATAAAGAATTATTTTAATCTTGTTCTAAGGTTAAATAATACAAGCACTATTGATTCTAGTGGTGGAGTTTTTTCTCGAAAGGGTTTCTCCACGATATATGTTGTGTCACTTCTATCTTCTGGTCTTATTCTTCTAATGGCATGAAAAAAGGAAATGTCATTTTTACTCAACCAATTAGTTGTTATAAAATTTCAAAGTGGACTTCATTACATTTTTAGAGTGTATAAAATAAAAAACTTTTCATGATGAAATAACTAATAGGATGCAATGTGTTTTCCAACACTACAAATAATGCAAGCATTTTATTTGTTCCAATCATAGGGAAAAAGGAAATATGTCATTTTCACTCTAGCCAGGAATTGTTCTAAAATATGAAAGTGGACTTCAATTCATTTTTGGAGCGTGAGAAATAAAAAACTTTTCATAAGGAAATAACTGATAGGGGATAGTGTGTTTTCCAACACTGCAAGCAATGCAAGCATTTTATGTGTTCCAATCACATGAAAAAAGGAAATATGTCATTTTCACTCAACAAAATACTTGTTCTAAAAATTGAAAGTGGACTTCATTACATTCTTGCTCCTAACAAAACAATTACTTTTCATAAGGAAATAATTGACAAGGGACAATGTGTTTTCCAACACTACAAGCAATGCAAACATTTTATGTGTTCCAATCAGATAGAAAAAGGGAAATTCCATTTTTAGTGTACCAAATAGTTGTTCTAAAAATTGAAAGTGGACTTCATTACATTCGTGCTGGTAACAGAACAATTTTTTTCATAAGGAAATGACAGATAGGGGACAATGTGTTTTCCAACACTGCAAACAATTTTACTATTTTATCCCATCCATTTAGATGGAAAAAGGGAAATGCCATTTTTACTATATGAGACAATTGTTCAAAAATTTAAAAACGGACTTCATTAAATCATTGGTCGTAAGGAAACAATAACTTTTCATAACGAAATGGAAGGCGAACGATGAAGGAGTGTTGTGTGGGTTTGGGTGCCTATAGCCTGTAACAAGTCGCGACTCTTCTAATTTCCTTCGTTGATTCCCTTGCATGCGACGGGGTTGCGTTCCTTAAGTGTTCTTTCCTATGGGGGACCATTTTTGCTTTTGGGGGGTGTGGGGTTTTGTATCCATTTTTTGCTTTTATTCTATTTTGTGATCCGCTATTTGTTGCCTTTTGTGCTTTGGCCTTTCAGACAGAGGCTTGTTTCCATTTTCATGGAGATTCATGCTGTGATTGATAAGCCTGGTATAGTTTCTTCTTTCCCTAGAGGAGGTCAGAGTTTTGAAAATATGGGTAGCCCTAACAAGGGTTTGTCAAATGGTGGTTTCCGACTTCAAAAAGTAAATGGGTGCTTGGAGAGAGCGAAGGATCGGTCAATGCTTGTGATTCAACCTGCTTCTGTAGCGAAGGATGTGGAGTATTACAGTAACCATGTATTGATTTGCAAGTTCATGGGGATGTAACCTTCACTTCCTTTTCTCAATTCATGGATTCATAAAACTTGGAACCCTGATGGTGATTTTGATATCCTACTAGCTGCAAACATTTTTTTCATGGTGGATTTTTCATGTGTTGCTGATAGAAATTGAGCTTTTGAGGGTGGACCATATTTTTATAATCAAGTGGGTTTATTCATTAAACCATGGAATATGGGGTTCAACTCTACTAAGGAGCTCCCTTCTCGCATTCTAGTTTAGGTACGTCTCCCTCGTTTGCCTCTAGAGTGTTGGAAAAGTGATATTTTGCAAATGATTGCTCTCTTGCTTGGTAAGCCTATTGGGCCCTCTCAACAAACTTTGAATAAAAGGGTTCTTTCTTGTGCTTAGGTTTGTGTTGAGATTGAATTGAATAACCCATTGTCAAATTCCATGGCCATGAGCATTGGAGAAACTTCTTGGATCCAACAATTAGACTATAAGGCATTACCTTTTCACTGTTGACTATGCCATGAGTATGGAAACCTACAACAAATGTGCCCCAAAGCTTCTAATACTAATGGTTCAACTTTTTCTCCCCATCATCTTGACTCAAAGATGGATAAGGGTAAGTCCCCCATGCAAGGGGGTGGCAGATAAGGATGGATTTGTGCCTATTAGACCTCATAATAGAAACAAAGGTCCAAAGAGGACAGTCAAAGAAAGGCATGAAGAGGAATCCCTCAACAGGTTTGAAGCTTTGGAGGGTTTGGTTCAGGAAGAAGGGGTTCCCTTTGACATGCAAATTGTAGATAGTTCTATTGTGGAGAAATCCTTGGAGGATCAACCGATTGTGACTTCCAGTGTGATCCTAGCAGGGGGTCAAGATAACCAAATGAATGTGGAACTCCCCACCTCAGTCTTTGGGGGTGGGGGATTTGGTACACCACCAAACATAAAATTGGTATCGGTTCCTTTTGGTTTTGGGACTATCATTGCAAAGGATGCTGAGGAGTCTGGTAAAGGCAAGTCCTTTTCTTCAACTTTGGGTCTTCAATAGAAATCCCTCAAAAAGGGGGCTCTGGAGAAGACTTTTAAAGTTGGAAGGAAGAAGGATCAGGAAAAGGTTAAGTTGATCGGGGAGACCTTGGTTGAATCTAGCTCGATGAGAACTATTTATTTTCACTTCTCCCAACCACAAAGATGATTGTGTTATCTTGGAATGTAAGGGGTATGAATAGTATCCCTAGACAAAAGGCTATTCGTGAGTTGATTGGTGTTCATTCTCCTGATTTGGTTTTCCTCCAGGAGACTAAGTTATCCATTGCTGGTATGTTGAATTTGATTCCTAAAATCTGGGGTAGAGGCCTTTGTCAATGTGTTGGTGCATTGGGTAGCTCAGGGGGTCTTGCCTACTTATGGGACCCGTGCAAGGTCATTCCCTTTTGGTGGATTTCTAACAGATGCTTTATTTCTCTTGTTGCTTCTAGTTTGGAGTCAAGTGAGAGAATTCTTATTTCTAATGTTTATGCTCCTACAAATCTTCCTAGCAAGATTCACTTGTGGTCTCAAATTATATTTTTGTGTTCCTTGGAGCCTTTTCTCCCTTGGATTATTGTAGGTGATTTTAATGTGATCTTGTCTCTCGATGAGAAAAGGGGTGGGACTTTTCGCTTGGATGCCTCCTCAGACCTCATGAGGGACAATGTGGCTTCTATGAACTTGGTGGATATCAAACCCTCGAATGGGGTGTTTACTTGGAATAATAGGAGGACTGGCGATGATGCCATTTTTGAAAGGTTAGATAGGTTCTTGGTGTCCAATTTTTGGGTTGGTGATAGATGGGTGACTGGTTCTGAGATTTTGGACTAGTAGGGCTCGGATCATTGGCCAATCAAACTCTCTAACATTTTGGTGAGGTCTTCTACATGACAGGCTTTTAAATTCCAACTCATGTGGCTTCGAGAGGCATCTCTCCAGGACCTAGTAACTGGGTGGTGGAGGGATGGAAAGTCAACTTTTGGTATGTCTATGTATTCCTTTGCAAAGAGTCTCTAGTATGTTAAGTATAGGCTAAAATGTTGCAACATAAACAATTTTGGTAATATTTTCCAGGCTAAAAGGGTTGCCTAGGAGCACTTGGATTCCATCACTCAATAAATTTGAGATCAGGGGCTTACTGAGGAGTTGAGTTTGCTTGAGGTTGTGACTGTTAAGGATGTGGAGGAATGGGAGTTGCATGATGAAATTTTTTGGAAGCAAAATTCACGCATTGATTGTTTGCAGGAGGGGGATAGGAATACATCTTTCCTCCACAATTCGGTTAAAGAAAAAAGGTAGGGAAACATTATAACTTCTTTGAAATCTCTAGTTGGGGACCCTCTCCTCTTCGGCTGAAATTACTAAAGAGGCAGTTCAATACTTCTTTGCTCTTTTCCATGATGATTCTATTCCTGCCAGTGAATATGAAGATTCAATCCTATCTTGTATTCCTCCCCTGGTGACCAAGGAAATGAATAGTTTTCTCCTCAAGCCAATCACTCTAATGGAATTAGAAAATGTTGTGTTTCAGATGAGGAAAGGTAAATCTCCTAGTCCTAATGGGTTCCCAGTGGAGTTCTTTCAGGAGTTTTGGGAAGTTATCAAGCTTGACCTACTTGAAGTTGTCCAAGAGTCACATAAGAATAGGAAAATGCTTAGATATTTTAATGCCATCTTCTTGGCTCTCATCCCTAAGTGTGAGGGTGTTGATTCTTTGGATCTCTTTAGGCCTATTTCCCTTTGCAGTGTTGTGTACAAAATCATCACCAAGTTGATTGTTGAGCGGTTGAAGCCATGGCTAGACAGGTTGATCTCTGAGGAACAGGGTGGGTTTGTGGTTGGTAGGAAAATCCTGGATGGTGTGGTCATTGCTGCAAAGACTGTGCACTCTATGGCCTCATCCAAAGAGAAGGCTATGTTCATTAAGCTTGATATGGCAAGGCCTATGACCATGTCAAATGGGACTTTCTCACCAAGATTTTAAGAGTGTTTGGATTTGGTAATGATTGGATTGAGTGGGTTTTGAGTTGTGTCATGACTTCTTCCTTCTCTGTGCTCATCAACAGTGAGCCTTCTGAACTTTTTGGGGCTTCCAAGGGCCTTCGGTAGGGGGATTCTTTATCCCCATACCTATTCATTTTGATGGTTGAAGGACTTGGGAGATTCTTGAAATTTTGAGTGGAGCTTGGCTTGATTTAGGGCTGGTGGTGGGATAATAATCTTCCCCCCAGTCCCATCTCCAGTTTGTGGATGACACAACACTTATGGCATGGCTAGAGTAGAGGAAGTGGTCAATATAAGGTCTCTAGATTGTTATTTGGCGGCTTCGAGTCAAAGCATTAATGAATACAAGTCTTCTATTTATTTCTTTAACACTCCTAACCTCATTTAGCGAAGGATTGTTGGTATTCTCAGGTTTCAGGTTGGCTTGCTCTTGTTTGTCTACCTTGGTATTCCTCTCGCTATCTGCTCCTTACCTCGAGTGCTCTGGTAGGATGTTATTGAGAAGTTTTGAAAAAAGGTTAGTCATCGGATGTTCAGATGGCTCTCTATTGCAGGGAGAGTGACTCTTCTATAGTTTGTGGTGCAGGCTCTCCCTATGTATAGGTGCTTTGTTCTATCTGCTCCTGCTAGTTTTGTGAAGGACTTTGAGGCCCTTTTTTGGCAGTTTCTTTGGTCTAGAAATCTTCTTTCATGAAAGTGGAGCCTGGTCAAGTGGGATGTAGTTTTTTGTTTGAAGCGGGAGGGTGGTCGCGGGCTTCGTCGAGCTGATTTGAATGGGCAATCATTGGCTGCTTAGCTTTATTGGAGGTGGTGTTATCAACATCAGTAGACTTGGGCTAAGATCCTCACCTCAAAATACCTTGGGGATGTGGATGGAGTGGATGTTCCCAGATACTCTCTCACAAGGAAAGGATATATGGTTTGGAGCACCCTCAAGAGGGGAGCCAAGTTGATTAAGCAAGGCTTGTTCTGGATTTGTAATAGGGGTTCAGATGCTCTCTTTTGGTTTGATGCTTGGGATGGACATCCCCCTATTATGTATACTCATCCTCATTTGTAGGACCTATGTAAGCATTTTTTGGATGTTGGATGGTCTCATGTGGCTAATTTCAAGTCTCCTCAGGTTTTGGATCGGGCTTTGGTGTGCAGATGGAAAGACCCACATGAGTGACCACTAGGAGATGTGGAGGAGGATCGTAAGGAGCTTGCGTGCATCTTGGTTAGTAGGGTTTGTAGCTACCTCCTGGAGAGGGATGTTCTAGCCTGGGGTGGAGACCAGAAAGGAAAATTCATTGTGGCCTCTGGGTACAAGGTTCTTGACGAACAAATGTTTGGATGCACAAGGGTTACCTATGGAAGCAAATCTGGAACAAGTTCTCTTAGCCCAAGTGTAATTTTTCTCTTGGTTGGTGATTTATAATAGATTCCTAACCTAGGAGAATCTTAGGAAGCGAGGCTTTCAGGGCCCCTTAGTGTGTGTTTTATGTGCCAATAGTGAAGAGAGTACTTTCCATCTCTTCTTTCAATGCCTTTTTGTTAGGGTGCTCTAGCATTTATGGTGGGGTCTCTAGAGTCAGTTGTGTTGGCATGCTTCTTCTTTGGAGGACTTCTGTAGTAGGCTGGGGAGTTCTATAGCTAAGATTTTATTTCTTTACACTGCTTGGTTAATTTTGCCTAGCTTCATCATCTAGTAGATTTGGTTGGAGCATAATTGCAAGATTTTCTTGGATAATAAGCTTCAGGTGATGCAAGTTTGGACGAGGATATTGGGGGATTTGCAAGAGACTTTGATAGATAGGTGTGAGCTCTTCGCTCCTGTGGACCCTAGGGATATGAGGATTGTTCAAATTTTGGGGCTCTCTTGTTGTGCCAAGGATGAGAGGAGGCCTAGATTTGGTCGAAGTGCTAGAGAAAAGGTTCAAAGAGATGGCCACTGGATGCTTCCACCTTTGGTGGTGCTGAAGATAAATACAGATGGGTTCTCTAGAGGTAATCATGGCCATGTTGGGATTGGGGGCATTGGTAGGGACTACTATGGAGTTGTTGTGTTCTTCTTTTATGAGTATTGTGGCATGTATTCTAATAACTTCATGGAGGCTTTGGCTATTCTCTCAACTTTGTAGAAGGCTTGTGCCCTTGGTTAGAGAGGGATAATTTGCAAGTCTGATTCCCAGATTGTAATTGACTTGTTGGAAAAATGACATCTAGAGGATGTTAACTGGCAGCTGGTGGGTGTAGTTAGACATATCATCTCCCTGGGGGAGTCCTTGGACTCTATCACCTTTCGCTATATCCCTAGGGAGTGGAATAAGGTGGCATATGGTTTGGCTAAATGGGATTCAGAGCAGAGGGGAACTTGTAAAGTGGATGATTGGAATGCTCTTTCGAATGGTCTTTCTAGGGATCTTGAGGACTTGGTTGCAGAGGATATGAGATGTGTTCTAGGTGTTTCTTGATGCTTTTGCTTTTGGCCCCTAATGGGTGGCCTATTTCTCTTGGCTTTGTACTGCTTTCTTGATTTAATAATTTTTTTACCCTCCTTTTATTAAAAATAATTTTTTCATACCGAAATAATTGACACGAGCAAGTGTGTTTTCCAACAATGCAAATAGTTTCCCACGTAGGTACATACATATACATACACATAAAATTTATTTCTATACTCTATTCAATACCATGTATGCAATTAATGTATTTAATACCATTGGCTGCTATAGTCAAATTTTTTGAGGTCAAACGATTTACATGTCAACTTATCTTTTTCATTTATAAGCAAGCTACCATAAACAATAACACTTGAGCTGGAATTGTCTACTATTATTTGACATTGTTGATAATGTAATTATACAAGGGCATGAAAAGTCTGATATCAAATCGATAACAACATAGTGTTCAAACATATGAAAATAGTATATCTCTACACCATAATTATTCAATAATCAAATAATTATAGAGGGCCATGAAAATTTTGATATCAAATGTATAACAACATAGTGTTCAAGCATATGAAAATGGTATATCTCTACACCATAAATTTTCAATAATCATATAATGAAACCCACAATGCACAATGAGTATTGTGAGTCTGTCTCATCATATCCTACACTACTTATTCTTTGCAATTGAGTTCATTCATGTGTAATATAGGGCATGTTTCTTTGGGTTGTTGTGTATTTTGAGAGGGGTGATTCTAATTCCACAAACCCTTTCAAATGATGAATGTGAAACAACAAATTTCTGGAGAGGTTATGCTTTGTCCTTGGCACTTTGAACACCTTCACCCTATAACAAAAAAATCAAACAATTAATGTATGGATGGAAATAAATATAAGGTAGCATGATATATAAACATATTGTTTATATGTACCTTTGGAAGAGAATGCTTCAACTCAGAGAGCTTCCATACCATGAAGCCACCGACACACTCTTCGATGGTCTTTGTGCTAGGACGTGGAAAAGGCACTACGCGGTCACCAACAATGGCCTCAACAATGCTAACTCTCACACAATTTTGTGGGTGCATAAAGCCGTGGGTTTCACCATTTCTTTTGATAACATGTACAATGCCTTTGGCAAACAGTTTGCGTTGCCTCCAAAGATCAACATGATCATTGATCTTAAAAGTGATGCCCTTGAACTCTATCCTTTGTTCATCAACAAGATTTGGCTGCAATAGAAATGTCATTGATGTGAATCATAATTCAAGACATATTAAAGGATTCATAAAGAAATTAGAACAAAAGCATGGAAGTGTGTTGGGTCTATTATCGATATAGATGGCATGTCGCTGCTCTCCCAGTCCCCACGTCCATCTTTATTTCCATCTCCCCCTTGCAGGCCAATGCTCTCCTTGTCCCCATGTCCATCTTTATTATCCTATCCCACTTGCAAGCCAATGCTCTCCCTATCCCCATGTCCATATCTATTACCCTGTCCCACCTGCAGGCCAGTGCTCTCCCCGTCCCCATATCCATTTATGTTACCCTATTCCACTTGCAAACCAATGCTCTCCTCATCCCCATGTCCATCTCTATTACCCTATCCCACTTGCAGGCTAGTGCTCTCCCCATCCCCATGTCCATCTCTATTACCTTGTCCCACTTGTAGGCCAGTGCTCTCCCCATCCCCATGTCCATGTTTATTTCCTTGCCCCACTTGTAGGTCAGTGCTCTCCCCATCCGCATGTCCATCTCTATTAGCCTCTCTCATTTCAACTGCAACCACATGGCTAATTAGGTCAAGGCTAGCACTCTATTGTTCATCCTTGTCCTGTAATAGTAGGAATTCAAATGTCACATCAAATTTAGCTGCATACAACCAATTCATTGAAATAATCAAAACAAGCATTAAATAGAAGAATTGGAATTCATCATTTATTCTAATTTCTCCATGTCAAGGCACCTTAAAAATTTTGATAGTGTATGCTCCTGCTTCTTCTTCTTCTTCTCAATGTTAGAAGCGAGTTGGGAGGAACAACATCATCTTGTTCTTCCATGGGCACTGCTTCATCTTCGAAATCAACAATACCTTGTTCAAGGGTAGCACTTTTTTATTCATCGTTGCCCTGTAATAGAAACAATTGAAATTTCACATGAAATTTAGAAGCATGCAACCAATTCATCGAAATAATCAAAAGAAACATTAAATAAAAGATCTTGAAATCACTGTTTGTTTTCATTTCTTCTTGAGATGGCAAGAGGAAACCTTTGCTCAAACCTAAAGGGTGAAGAGCACAGGGAGGAGTTGCACATGGGGAAACCACAAAACTTACCAAATTGAGGTGAGGGTGACTACACAATTGGGTTGCTACTTGTAAAGGGTTTTAGAACAGTATGTGGGTTGCAGCTTGTATAACACCCAAGGTTTCCCAAATTGGAATTTTAGAAAATAGTAAGAATGTATTCAAAACCTTTTGTGACCAACGCAATAACAACCCAATTGGTTTGTCACCCCTCGGCTCGATTTCATTACACACCTAGTGTTTTCCAACATGCAGATATATATAGACAATAAGAACGTAATGAAAAAGTTTTGTTTAGTACACAATAAGAATGTAATGGGACACAACTAATCTCTACACAAAATGCACCTATGTACATACAAAAATGCATGAAACCATATATAGAAACATACATAACATGATGAGACGGTGTAGTTGGGGGCCCACCACACGGGAGATAAAAGTGACAAAACCGACATACATGAATGAACATTAGAGAAATGGTAGCAAGGAGATAACGACATTGTCAGGTCAGTTTTCCCACCTCCTATCGGCCTAAAAAATTGGGCCCCATGGCTTGCGCAAGCATGGGGAGGAGCTGCAGGCGGGGAATACAAAAAACATACCAAATTGAGGTGAGGGGTGACTAAGTGATTGGGTTGCTACTTGTAAAGGGTTTTAGAACAGTATGTGGGTTGCATGTTTTATAACACACAGTGTTTTCCAACCAAGAATTTTAGAAAACAATAAGAATGTAATCAAAACCTTTTCTGATTAATGTAGTAACAACCCAATTGGTTTGTGACCTCTCACCTCAATTTGATTACACACCTGGTGTTTTCCAACATGTGGTTATATATAGACCATATGAACATAATGAAAAAGATTTGTTTAGTACACAATAAGAATATAATGAAGATCACCTTCGAAATTTATGCAAACCACATTGAATGAGATATATAAAAGATAATGTATTGAGTGAATAGATTCTCCCTACTATTCAAAAGTTGAGAAAGGTGCATGTGCAATATGCACAATCAAAAAATGGCAATGCAAAACTTGACCAATAGGTAGTAGATAGTATAAAATCGAAAAGGAATATGCTCTAAAAACACTTGAAAAGAAGCAAACCAAAGTGAATGAGATAGATAATGTATTGACTGAAGAGATTGTTCCTCCTCTTCAGAAGTTGACGAACAAGCATGTGCACTATGTGAAATGGGAAAATGGCAATGCAGAACTGGAGGCAGCAAGTACTAAAATGCATGGAATGAAAAATGAATATTCTCTAAAAAACAATTGAAAAGAAGTAGAGCGGTATGAGTGAGATACATAATGTACTGACTAAAAAGATCCTCCATGCTCTTGAGAAGTCGAGGAAGGTGCGTGCACAATATAAGCAAAGGGAAAATGGCAATGCACAAGTGGACAAATTGAAGAGGTTTTGTATTGCACGACAATTTGTGCAGGCAAAGCAATTCAAAAATGTTGCTATGGATGGAGTTGAACAAGTAAATTCTATCATGAATAGCTTCTACAACACAATATATTTTCCACTATGACCTGTAATAACTATTTTATTTATTAGTTCTAAAGCTTCATAAGCATCACTTTCTAGACTAATAACTTGTAATTTTCCTATTACACATTGCACGAAATTGTCTTGTCCATAAAAACTTTTTCTCTAACTTCCCTAACTTATTATCCTTTTAAAAAACAATACATAGGAATTTGAATATTCCTACTCTTCAAGTGAATTTTAATGTATGCCACTCAATTATAAACACACCTTGGATAACTCCACTTTTCTAATTTCAATTCAATGAGATAAAAGAGGAGTTAGCCAAACTGTGGTCAACATTGATTGGAAGTGCATTAAAAGTTGCGCTTCAAGAGGAAGATTATTCAAATTAATTTTGTACTCTCTCTAAAAAGGACAATAATGTTAGGGAATTTCTTGAAAAAGATTTTATGGACAAGACAACTTAGGTGCTCTGTGTTCCAGGAAAATTATAAGTTATTAGTTTCACATAATTAAATGTAGACAACACGAGTCTAATGAAAACCTTTAGTTTTGTAGACAGTAAGAATGTAGTGAAGTGTCGGCTCGGGTAGCGGAGTTGGTTTGAGGCTGTGGGATGGCTCCTCATGGTCTCGGGTTCGACTCCGCTCTCAGTACTTACCTGGTGGTTGTGGTGGCCGGCGCTGCAAACACTCGCAGGGACTAGTCTCGCCCCCCCGCTCGCCTCTAGGTGACGCTGGGCGGGGGGCCGCGGGGACACCCTGTTGTAACAAAAAAAAGAATGTAGTGAAGTCCATTAACCTTCCCAATTTAAAGCAACTCTTACTTACACTAAAAGTTGGATTTCAATTTCCTCATATGATTTAAAAATAAATACAAAATATAATTTAGAAAAAATAAAATGCTCGCACTAAACTAACTGACCTGGGACAATGTGTTTTCCAACAATGCATACTCTATATGTGTGTGTGTGTGTGTGTGTGTGTGTGTGTTTGTGTGTTGCCAACAAATAAAATGCTTGGAAAAAACTAACTAACACAAGACAGTGAGTTTTCTAAATAGATTTTTTTTTAGCTCCAAAATACTCAAACAAATCTTTTCATAACGAACTAACTGGCATGTGATAGTGTGTTTTCCAACACTCCAAATAATGTGAGCATTTTATTTGTTCCAATTAGATGAAAAAAGGGAAATGCCATAAATGCCATATTTACGTCACCAAAGAGTTGTCCTAAAATATGAAGGTGGACTTCATTACATTTTTGGAGCATACAAAACAAAAACTTTTCATGAGGGAATAACTAAGAGGAGACATGTTTTCCAACACTGCAAATAATGTGAGTATTTTATTTGTTCCAATCAGATGAACAAAGTGAAATGACATTTGGACTATAGCAAAGAGTTATTCAAAAACTTCAAAGTGATCTTCATTACAATCTTTGAGCATGACGAAACAAAAAATTTCATAACGAACTAACTGACATGGGATAGTGTGTTTTCCAACATTGTAAATGATGCAAGCATTTTATTTGTTCCAATCAGATGAAAAAAGGGAAATGCCATATTTACGTCACCAAAGAAATGTTCTAAGAGATCAAAGTGGATTTCATTACATTTTTTGAGTGTACAAAACCAACACTTTTCATGAGGGAATACCTGAGATGAGACAGTGTGTTTTCCAACACTACAAACAATGTGAGCATTTTATTTCTGTTTATTTTTTCTCTTCTAATTGGTACAGTTAAAATGACATTTCACTTTCCTCATTTGATTCAACCAAATAAAATGCTCACATTATTTGCAGTGTTGGAAAACACATAGTCTCCATATAAGGTGTTAAGAAACAAACAACCCATATAGTGTTGTAAAACCCTCTGCAACCGAGAGGAAACAATGTGTTTTCCAACACTGTAAATAATGTGAGCATTTTATTTGTTCTAATCAGATGAAGAAAGCGAAATGACATTTGGACTGTAGCAAAAAGTTGTTCAAAAATTTGAAAGTGGACTCCATTACATTCTTCGAGCATAATGAAACAAAACTCTTCATAATGAACTAACTGACATGGGACAATGTGTTTTCCAACACTGCAAACATTGTATGACAACACTGTGTCTTGCAGGTTTCATAATACCTACTGTTTTCCAATTTCATTACATTTTTGGCACCTCGTTTTGCTTTTGCAAATAATGGTTTCAAATGCCATTTCTTTTTGGGTTTTTGTCCATTCCGAAATATGATTTTGAAAACCCATTGGTGCCGACATGTTTTCCTGGCTATAGAATAGGCCACAACAGGTCAGAGTTAACGTCCAACCATCAAGTCTTTCCATCGATGCGATTTTTCCATTCGACCTTCTTTTTCGTCAGGGTGTTTTGTTCCAATCAGATGAAGAAAGTGAAATGACATTTGGACTATAGCAAAGAGTTGCTCAAAAATTTGAAAGTGGATTTTATTACATTTTTGAAGCATAACAAACAAAACTCTTCATAACAAACTAATTGACATGGAACAATGTGTTTTCCAACATTGCAAACAATGTATAACAACACCGTGCCTTGCAGGTTTCATAATACCTACTGTTTTCCAATTTCATTACATTCTTACTATCTATTTCACAAAAGGTTCTCAAGACAATCACAAAACATACCAAATTGAGGTCAAGGGTGAGTAGCCAATTGGGTTGTTACTTGTAAAGGGTTTTAGAACAGTAAGAGTTTTAGGAGACATTGTGTTTTCCAAAATGTCAGTGTGGAAAATGGTGGCAAAAATGGGACCTCGTTTGGGCTTTTTGCTATTTGCAAATTATGATTTCGAATGCCACGTTTTGGGCCTTTTTGTCCATTTCGAATAAGAATGTGAAAATGGCGACGTTCTGGGCTTTATTTGGTTTTCAAAATATATAATTTCATAGCAGAACCCACATTGTGTTTTCCAACCTCGTAATATATTTCGCATGGTTTCTAGTTTCTATAAACATTATACAGTTATTTCACTCATATTTCCACAATGGGTTGTCATTTATTTCATTAGACAATTGCAAAATTCCAAAACCAACATACGAGAGGAAACCAAAATTAAAAAACCCTTGACACAAAAGAACATTAACAACTTTGCATTTCAAATAAAAACCCCTTTTCCCAACAAAAACCTTGCAATGTTCAAAATAAGAATGTGAACAATGGCGACGTTCTAGGCTTTATGTGGTTTTCAAAATATATCATTTCATTCCACAACCCACACTGCGTTTTCCAACGTCATAATATATTCCGCATGGTTTCTAATTTCTCTAAACATTATTTTGTTATTTCACTCATATTTCCACAATGGGTTGTTAGTTATTTCATTTGGGATACGCAAAATTTCAAAATCAGCAAATGGGAGGAAACAAAAATTAAAAAACCCTCAACAAAAAAACATATAAACAACTTTGCATTTCAAATGAAAACCCCATTTCCTATGAAAACCCTTTGTTTTCACGTCAATGAAAACCCATCTTTGCAACAAATAGCTTCATTTCTTCATAGTTCCTAGGCAAAATGGAAAAATGACATATATGTTTGGCGGATATACATACCTGCTAGCTAGGTAGGTGCCCGCGCCTGTCAAATGCATTTTCCTATGGAGGGTGGCTGCACTGCTTCAACCTCCAAACGCCTACAACTCCTTCCCGTTGCTCTTTAGCAACCTGCAAAATGTCGCTGTGGAAAATGGTAGCAAAAATGTGGGACCTCATTTGGGCTTTTTGCTATTTGCAAATAATGGTTTCAAATACCACGTTTTTTTGGGTTTTTGTCCATTCTAAACTATGATTTTGAAAACTTGTTGACGCTAACACATTTTCCCAATAACGGGACAAGCGACGACAGGTCAGAGTTAATGTCTAACTGTCAAGTCTTTCTGTCAGTGCGATTAGTCCATCCGGCCTCCTTTTCCGTTGGGACGTTTTGTCCAACGCATGGGATGGGGGATGGTGGAAATGATATAATGTTACATACATAGGTGCGTTTTGTGTACGAGTTAGCTTTCTCCCAAACCCACTGGTATAGCCTCCAATCTAGAATATAAAAATGACAAAGTACTTAGGAGTGAACTCGTTAACTCAACCATTAAACATTAGACAATCTACAGTTAGGAATAGAAAGTACAGCACAGAAGCCAGGCTAGGGTTTGACACGGAGCAAGGCTACAGCTTCATTTCTTAATTCATCAACGAGCTATATTCACTTGCATCCAACTGTCAGCAATATTAAGCCCAAGAGAACGAATCTGGAAACATTAGAAACAGGTTAGTACAGCCTTTAAGCGCTTAAATCTTCAAACCCTCTTCATATACTCTTATATCATTTTGAATCTGCCGAGTTCTTAAACTTGCTCTTCAAAGTCTGGTAATTATTTTGTTCTTGCGTGCCTGAATACTCAATTCTATTTTTTTTCCACAACCGTTCAAGCCTTTTGAAATTTCCAGGAAAAATGGTAAATATTACTGAAATGAAATTTTCCGCAGTCCGTTGAGCCTTCTGGACGTTTCATTAAAAGTTCCAATTTTATTTTTCACTGCCGTTGGAGCTCGCTGAATTTCCAGTGAAAGATCATGGCGGAGCACTTGGCTTCTATTTTTGGGACCGAAAAAGATAGGGTCAACTGTCCATTTTATTTTAAAATCGGAGCATGCCGACATGGCGACCGCTGCTCGCGTCTTCACAACAGGCCTACCATAAGCCCTACGCTTCTTTTGTCAAACATGTACCAGAGGCCGGACATGGTGACCCCAGGGCTAGATCCCCAGGGCCAGGCCTTAGACCCCCGTAAAATTCAGGAACATTTCGATGCATTTTTTGAAGACATATATGAAGAGCTCAGCAAATTTGGGGAAATTGAAAACCTGAATATTTGCGATAATCTGGCTGATCACATGGTAGGAAATGTTTATGTTCAGTTCAAGGAGGAAGAACAGGCGGCTGCTGCATTGCAAGCACTTCAAGGCAGGTTTTATTCTGGCCGCCCGATTATTGTGGATTTTTCTCCTGTAACGGATTTCCGCGAGGCCACCTGCAGGCAGTTTGAAGAAAACAATTGCAACAGAGGTGGATATTGCAACTTCATGCATGTAAAAAAGATAGGGAGGGACTTACGCAGAAGGTTGTTTGGACGCTACCGGAGATTCAAAGGTGGTCGGAGCCGCAGCAGAAGCCGTAGCCGAAGTCTGAGTCCCGTGCCTCGATCTCGTCGATCATACGATGACCGTGGGAGTGGGAGGAGAAGTGGTGATCGTGATGAACGAGGGAATGGGAGGAGTGGCGATCGTGATTACAAAAGTGATAAGGACTATCGGCGTGGTGGCAGTGGCAGTCGTAGGCCCCGGAGCCCAAAGCGGAATGAGAGTCCTGCAGCCAGGGATAGTAGTGCTGAGAGAAGGGCTAGAATTGAACAGTGGAACAGGGAAAGAGAGGCACAGAATGGACCTGCTTATAATTCTGGTTAATGATTTGTGCATCGCTTGGTTTTTAAGTGAAGGTGCAAACGATTTGGCTGTTGCACGAATTTCCTGTATTTTCCTTGGAGAAATCTGTAAGTTTTCTCCAAGAGCTATGGAAGTTGCTCTGGTTTGGCAGGTAACAAATGGTAAATATTGGATTGCAATCAGTGTGCTGTAAGCACTTTTAGTTCTCTGAGCACGAGTTGTGGATTTAAGGTTGCAATGAATCCGATGTTTAATCTTTTTTCTTTTTCTTTTTGAATATCCTGGAACTGTAGTGCAATCCTTGTATATTTTAATTGTACTGGTATTCAAAGATAATCTGATTTTTGAGAAGTTATTTCTGTAGTCCTTCAAAATATAAACAGTCAAATCCATTGAAATGAATTTTTCTTTCTGTGTTGTGTAATGATGAATTTTAATCCCATCATAATTTTTTGTTTGTAAGTCTTGTTTGTAAGATATGCTAAGTGTCAATATTTGGTACTTATGTAAAAATATGCCCATGAATTTTTAGCTTAGCAAATTTTGACTGTGTCAAATGCCTCATTTTTTCATCGCAAAGATAAAATATGTGTTGTGAATTTGGAAAACTAAAAGTTGTGTGCACTGTGCTGAACTTGTTTGTATTTTAATTGTACTGTTCTTTTGTTTTTTTAAAATGTGATAATAAGTTGCTTTGTACATAGTGAAATGTTCAAGAACTTGATTGTTGATCATCAAAGCTGATGTTTATAACATGATATTGGTTGGATATAGCTTTTCTATTATTAAGATTCTTCTGATTTTATTTTATCTATATGATATTATTCATTGTGTGTTTTTCATGTATTTCTTCTTATTTGGTTTGCTCTGCTATGCCTCACAAATTCGAGATTGATTAATTCCAACTTGGCTGTTCTCCTTGTTTGCAGTCAGAATGTTTTATCAAGTGTCATTGTTTCCCCTCCTATTGAATCTAGGATTAGTAGC
This sequence comes from Sequoia sempervirens, assembly GCA_007258455.2. Classification (NCBI taxonomy): domain Eukaryota; kingdom Viridiplantae; phylum Streptophyta; class Pinopsida; order Cupressales; family Cupressaceae; genus Sequoia; species Sequoia sempervirens. The sequence goes on along the minus strand of VDFB02356655.1, from coordinate 1,468 downwards.
GTGGAATAATGCCAAATACAACAGGGATGTGAAGTATAAAACTTTCTCAAGCAGGAATTTGTAGATTGGTTGAGGGAGAAATAAGTAGAATTCTCAAGAATCATAAAATTTCCACTAAGAGTGAAGGGAGATAGCCAGGGACTGTTAAAATGGCAAGTGATTCTATCTCTGATCTTAAATAATTTCTTTTGTTGCTGTTGCAAAGGCCTTGGAGGCTGCATTTGTTTAATATTTACATGGACAAGAACTGCAGGTTTGCAGGTGTCCAAGAGCCATGGAACTTACATTGCCTTGACAGCTGAAAAGAAATGGGTTGATCAAATGCAATTGAATGAGTCTTTGAGAGCATATTTGTGATTTTAAGATTGCGTTGAAATTGTTGTTGGAACTTTTGCAATTTTCCATTTATTATTTCATTGATCATGCTTGGAATTGAAGTTTAAGTGTGATCATTGTCTCTTTTAAGTTTCATTCTTATGAATTTTGAAGAATTGATGTCTTTCAGGATGTAAATCATGAGATCCAGTAGAATAAATTTTTCCTCATCTGTTGCAAGTTTCTTATGAAATTTGAGATTTGGAAGGCTTCTTTGTTGATTTTTGTTGTGCTTGCACTTTGAAAGAGTTGATGATTATCCTTTTCCTTGCTCCAAGCAGAAAAGGAGATTGATATGGATTTTCTGATGAAGGATTCAATGTGTTATCTTTCAGGAGTTATTCTTTTTAATTGTCCTCTCATTCTGACTTCCCAGATATCTAAAACAAATTGTTAATAAGCCTGTTTTGAGAGCCCGGTCTTTTACAAAAGCTTGTTTGTTGCCCACATGTTATTTTCAGTTTCCTTCTTGGCAACTGTTTTCAAACTTTGTTCAACATCAATGGCTAATCAATCTTTTAAATTTATCCTGATTGATGTCTTTTCGTCATCCCTTACAGCTTTTATTTTATTTTATTTTATTTTTTTGAGCATTTGAATGGGAAAGATCTCCTTTTGAGTTCATTATATGATCAATTTCAAATTTTTATACAATGAAATGACTTTGCAAAAGTTCAGAAAATCTCTATTTGGAAATACAAATGCTACTGAGATATCCAAGAAAACTCTAAATGATAAACTTTATTGTTATTTTTCTGTGACAGCACACAGAAAACAAACATAAACTTTATTGTTATTGTTCTCTGATAGTACACAGAAAACAATGGATTTCCAGAACAGTATGAGTGCACCAATTTCCTGGTATTTAGTCTTTCAGACTGTACTGCAAGTTCTCCATTTTTCCTTCTTCTGTTCTCTAACTATTCTGCATAGATGTTTCTGCAAAAGAAGCTTTAAATAATATGGCCTATTTTTAATTGTTTAACCATTTTTTAGATCTTGATCCAATTTTTTTTGCAAGATGCAGCTTTCCTGAATCTTTAAAAATAAATTCTATAAAACTTGATAAGCTGCATATAAGTTGACTTCAAAA
>VDFB02356654.1:156033-269332 GCA_007258455.2 Sequoia sempervirens | reverse complement strand
CTGGTTATACAAGCATTATTACTCTGGTGCAGAGAGAATCGGAGTGAGTGTAACAGCAGGAAGATTATTGTACTTTTGGCCAAAGGAAAGAAAGGAAGCTAAGCATTTGCCACTTCCAATGAGTTTTAGCAACACTGTGGTTTGTAAGTTAAAATCCTTGTGTCAATTATGTTTATGATCGACGTTACATACTGCTTCATCTATCTTTCATACTATAAAATATGTTCTCATTTGTAGCAACTACAGAGCACTAATTCCAGCACTTTAATACATATTAATCTCCGTCAATTTAAAGTTATGGAACAGCATAACATCTGTAAATTTCCAACAAGCATTGTAACTTAGAGATTGATATCAGTTTGCAATTGCTTATTTAACACATGATTTCTACATCAGCATTGTTTTCCATCGCATTCTTTCCTTAGGAAGGATTTCTGTCTTTCTCAATGTATGCAGAAATTGTTCACATAGAATTTCTACCTACGTATTCGTTAGAATTCGGATCGCTTGTCATCGAAGGATGACTCGAATGTTAAATATTAAGGCCGTTAATATTCCTGAACCATAAAACATGTAAATAATGATGAAGTGCAGAAACTCAAATTGAAGTGTGAGGTACCTGCGATGCACCACCAAAGCCACGAAGGCCACGGGGTTTCCCCTGTAAAGAAGTGACAATCGCAAGAGCCTCTTTCTCGTTGCCACGTTCCAGCTCGAGATCGAGTCTCCGCAGCGCCTCTTTTCTGGAAACATCTTTAAATCCCTCCCTGTAAGGGGTCACGCCTTCCTTACCTTCTGCATTGAGAGCGCAACAGATTATACGATGGTTTGCGGGAGGCGTGTTATAATTGTTATGATGAGATGGGGGTTTTGAAAGGGTGTAACAACTGGAAAGTAGTCTCCATTGAATAATGGTCGTGGCCATCGTCTTGGGTTTATCACTGTGAACATGTTTCTGAGATGAATTTAGATCTTTAAACGTTTCTTTGGAGACGGATCACGGTGAGTCCAATGGTGCCCTGCCCCAGAATTCCTATCGGGTTAAGCCAACTTCCTCGGGTCTATACTTAGAAACTAGAAGGGCTTCCTTGACCTTGGCAGGGAGAGAACCTAGTCGTCGAGCACTCTTACCTTCGTCATTTTTTAAATCCTATTTGAAATTTTTAAATCGCTCTCAAATTTTTACAGCAGCTTATTTGGCAAGTACCCTACTTATAACTAAGGTTTCAGGGTCACATCACCAAATATGATGCCACATCAGCATAAATTTTATTGACATGTCCAAAAAGGCCCCAAAAAAAGTTAGACGAATAGTTGTGTACTAAGTCATGCTTTGATTTGTTATTTTTTAGATTCAAGGAATACATTTCATTCAATTATGGGTACCCATTATCAACACTAACAATTTTAAAGTCACAACTATTGATGCAATATTGATAAAAATATTGAGCATTAAATCAACAAATGTTACAACACCTATTGGAACATGCTCAACTACTAGGTATTTTCCCCTAGCATAGGTAAAATGGAAGTGTTTATTTGGTAGAGGCCGTCACCAGTAGACTAGCTTCTATTTTCATTTATTTGTGTTTTTAACAATCTTAATTTTCTAAAATGTCGCAATCATTCTACATATTTTATTATTCAAAGGGAAACTTTATCCACTCGGTACATCATAAAATTGATCATTGTCAAAATAAAATTGATTATAAGTTAGTTATATTTATGTGTGCATGAATAACATAGTCCTTTACGGCATTTGTATTGAAATAGATAGGTCGCAAGGTTGAATATTTTTTAATAGCTTGCACAACCTAACGATTGTATATGTGGGGTGTTACCCAAGGACTTAAAGAGATGAATGAGTGTTACCTATTTTTTATTTGATTTGATTGCTCATTATCTAACTTTCCCTAATTATTTGTCTTGATTCTAAGTGTCAACCATTCAATTAAGTATATGAATGTCTTAATCTAAAGGTCCTTGGCATCCTAGACTTACGAGTTAAATAGTTTGTTATTAATTCACTTTTTAATTCACCATGAAGGAAGTCATTTCTTTCCATTTTGAAATCTATCTCATTCTATCACTCAATCTCTCAATCTTTTTGCAACTTATCAAGCTACAACACTCTTAACAATATTTTCTAACAAACTTTCTAGTATTATGAACTCTATGTGAATATTATATAAGCATTCAACAATACTCCTTGAAGGTTTCCACAACACTCTTCAACAATCTTGTCTTCATTGGCTTCCTCAAGCTTGTGAGGTAATATTGTTTGTTTATTTAACTCTTGTCTTTCATTATTATTTCCTTCAACAATGTCTAGAATCCTTTTGTTGCTTGCATTGGCACCTTGGGATCTCCATCTCTTTGCTAAATTACTCTTATTATATACATTGATTTACATTCATGGTAATTGCATTCATATATTGGTGTTGCTTCTACCTTCCTAGACACACTTGGGATAAAAGCGCACAGTATTTTGCTTGTTTCTATGTCGTGGATGCCTCTGGAGGTTAAAAGACCAAGCAAAGGCTCGACTATTCATGGCAAGCTCTTTAATAGCCCCAAAATTTCCTCCATTCTCAACTCGTGAGTATTTAGTTGGAGTTTTTCATAAAATGGGGGTTTGCACACTCTTTCTCTCTTCATTTAATTTTATTTTTATTTAAATATTTAGTGCAAATTATTTTTATTTGATTTATTATCATACTTGGAGTTTTGTTGTGTGTTCTTCTTTGTCATGTGTGCAATTGAGTATAATATTTGAGGAGAGAAGTGAGTTTTCTAGTGTGCAATATTATTATAGTTGTATGGATGGTGGCGCATCACATAAATATATGTGCATTGAGTAAGCATCCTAACTAGAGAGCTCTAAGGTTTAGCTCCAAGTTTTATTTTATTAAAAAATTATTGTTCTAGTATTAATTTTCTAAATTTATATCTCAATTAGCAATAAACATTTTTTTTCCTTTTCAACTCTCTTACATTAGCTTAGTGAATTTTATTTTCCAAGTTTAAATCAAACTCATAGAATAATCTAAACATTTTCTCTTTTAAAATGGTAGCAAAACATCTCATTTCTAAATAATAGAATAATCCTAGGGTATTATAGGAAAATCATCTAGTTTACAGAGCATACAAACTTTCTAAGTTGGGTTGCATTTTTCCTTATATTATATTTTGGTGAACCCATTGCTCCTAAATATTTTCTAACAATAAAAATAAAAATAAAAACCTTTAAAACTTAAAAAATAATCCATGCTTTCAATTGTGTGTTGTGATGCCTTTGTATTTTATGAGCTTCACAACCCAATCACTTTATTCTAAAAAATATATTCATAGGAGTCTAAGTAATGAAAACATCTCACTCAAGACCTCAAACAACTGCCATAAAAACAACTATTGGTTTCTCTAACTTTTCTTTTAATCCTAATAGCACAACTCAACCATAATTACACACATCACCTCTTACTACTTTTCATAATATAGAGGGAGGCTTCAATCATGAAACTACCCTTCATACTAAGTTGCATAACTTGGATAAACATCATTAGTGTCAAGAACCAATTTCATCCAGTGATATTTTTGTGACACTTATGGACTAATATATAGTCCCTGGACCATATTCTGTGGTCCAAAGGCCTATATTTCTTGATGGTATATTGCTAGTGTGTGGTGCACTACCATTCCATTCCCTTCCTTCCATTCCTTCCTTCATCTTCCATTCCATTATCCATTCCATTCCATTCCTTGTTTCCTTTCCTTCCATTTCCATGTTTCATTAAGACATGGGTGTCCATCCTTCTTCTTCTCCACCTCTATCTCATTCTGCATGTTATCATTTGTCCCTCTTTATATTCTTTTCTTCAGGTTTTTTAAGGTACTCCATTTCAATGGAAAGATTATTTAATCTCATGTTTCCTTTTACTACTTTATGTGGTGATTTTCTTTCAGATAAGATCTAACAAATTGCTTTCCTTGTTCCCTTGAGGATGGACCCAGTTAGTTTCTCTCTCTTGTCCTTGTTCCTTCCGTCACGATCTTATTCCAGTTAACTTCAATTCCTTCAACGTTTCCAAAACCATGTTAGCCTCTGGGTCTGCTTCATTCTGGACCATTTCAAGACAGGCTAATGAAAGGTATTTTAATTTCATATTTTATTATCAATTCCTCTTCTCATAGATTCCTTATCCACTCCCTAATTTAATATGTAAAGGTTTTCATTGGAAACGTTCAACCTCTTATTAGGGATAATATCTTATTGATGAGATATTCTTTATTTTCACATCTCTACACATCCTTGTGTGGCTGTCAATAAAGTGTCATCCAATTTGAGGCATCCTCATTGACTCCTACTATGTCGTCAGGGCCTTCTATGTCATATAATAAAATAATAACAAATTCTTTAAGAATGTAGCACCCATTGTCATAAGAAACATTGCCCTCTTCTCTGGTAATTCCATGAACAACATGATCACAAAAAAATTGTTTATTCGCTTCTCTTAACAAGTTATATTCTATTCTATGATAGCTCTCAAACAACATGATCCAATTACCACCTATTTTTTCCTCTTGACACCAATAAAATACTTCGTCCTTATGAATCAAAAGCCTTTTATTAAACATGATATAAAAAATGTTTGTGTTTAAAGCATATTATTTAAGATATGATAGATTACAAGCAAATCTAATTCATTGAAATGAATAGTAGGGGAAATAATTTTGTCACTCTACGTAATCAAAACCTCCAAATTAATACCAACTCATTCACATGCCATTCAACCAACTACATACATTGTGAAATTGATCTTACTCCATCCACCTCCTTTTCTTCCTCACCCATAGTGCTAGATTGCCACTCTCCTTCCCCATTCACTCACATGGTGGGTGGACCTTTCACCTAGAGCACCTTATGATGGATTGATTTCTAATCCCACCATTTTTTTCACTTATATCAATGTGTTTGTTGGCATATACAATGGCCCACTCTATATTCCTATCTTATTAAACTAAAAAAACCATTTTTGGTGCTCTAGTTGATCCAATGACCATGGTGAATTTTATGAGGGAGGAATTATTAAATGTTGACTAGTTGCATCGAGATGATTTATGATTATTTTGGAATTTATTTGTGTGTGCACAATGTTATTTTCATTCCATCTATGGGTTCCAACACCCTTTCCATCCAATCTATAATAAAGAGCTTGGATAGCTCCCTCATAGCCATTCCCAAATCAAATTGCTTTTATATCTTGTTGGGTCATCCCTAGTTTGCACACATTGCAAGTTGTTCCACCTATTATGTATAGATGTAGAGAGGTACCACATGTGGGGTGCACAGTGGCAGCATGGTGGATTCAACCTTTCCTTCAAGACCAGCTATATATAGTTACTTGTTACCATTTGTCCCTATATCCATTTGATGTTTGTTCAAACTTTACTCAAAATATGAAATATAGATTCTCCCCACCCTTCTGGATTGCGTCTACTTGTTTGATTTATGCTGTGGTCATCACCCTACCCTAGAACATGAGCTGGCAGGTTCATCCTCCTTTTCTTGCTGGGTGATCAGCAGATTCTTATATTACCATCTATCCCTGGGATGATAAGCAGCTGGATGGATGGCCTCACTCCTTATCGCAAACAGCTGTGGGGTTAGCATGCTAGTTGTGGCTATGCTGGCTGTCGTTATCATGTTGTCACATGGGTTATCCCTAATTCCCCCTCATCTCCACTATCTAGCCTTGTGTATCCTAATCCACCTCCACCAACTCCTTCTAAACCTCCCACTTTACTTTCACCTAGTGAACCTCCTATTTTGAGACCTCAACACACTCAGGTAGTCTTGTCTCCTTCCATTGACCCTCCCCTCCTTCCTAAGATCCTTGATTATCCACTATCATGTTTTGTGGGTCTTGTAACATGGTTTTTAAAATCATTCATGGTTTCCTTGCTCATAAATTGGTACTCCATTTTTCTATGTTTATTTTCTTTGTTTTGTCCTTGTGTTGTTGTTGCTTTATGTTATCCACCTTTTATAACTGATACGAGATAGTATAAGTGGGATTTTTCATAATTCAAAAGTGCTACTTAAGTCGATTCCCTGTGCTATCTCTTGCATGCTCACTATGTGTCAAAGGTTACAAAATTTCTAAGAATTTCTAAGTGTTAAATGTGCTCGATTCATTTCCTTATGTTTTGTATGTTGTCAAAGTTTTGGACTTTTAGGGATTCCCATCCTAGTACACCATCCTTTCCATATTTTCCTTTCCTTTGTCCATCAATGTTTTAGACTTCATCCTCATGACATACCCTTCCACTTGATCTAAACAATTTGGTCTAAATTCTTGTAAAATTAGTCTATGTAATTTTTTAGCCTATTAGACTTGTCAGATTTATTATGTTAGTCATCCAATTAAAATGTGCTAATTCCTTGGAATATTTTCTATCATCAAGGTTGTAGGATTTCACTTCCTTTTTTGCTTGTTCCTTTATTTTCTCGATCATTAACACCCCAAAGATCTTTACATTCATCAAGCATGTTCATTCAGATTTCCCTATTTCAACACAAAATTCCTTCTCACCTCTAAATCCCAACGGCCAACATTCTAACTAAAGGAATTTGGTATGAGTTTCCCCTGAGCCGCAATAAATCAAAAAGGGTGGCGATGGAATGCAGTACTCCAAAAACCTTAGAGCTTGCTCCCACCTACCACTAGTGCACCCAAGGTCACCATTAATGACATGACTAATGTGATGACTTTCCAAATCATGTTTTTCCCACCAAAAGCCACTACTCACTATAAAATCCATGGATTCAAAAGTGTTTCCAAATGACAAAAAATAATGAAAACTTCCATAATAATTAATGTAGTGGGTGAAGCTTGACTATTATTCTAGTAAATTTTCAAGCTCTTTCTCTGCACACACTTTAGGAACAATAGTGCCATTAATATAAAGGACATTTTCAGGTTAGCAAAGAATATTCCACCATATTTTATAGTGATTCTAGATGGATTTGCAACATGATTTTTAATGTAAATTATAGACAAGGATGCCCAATGGATAGGGTTTTCTCTACATTGTGCTATCCATAGGTAAGATTCATTTATTACATATTTGAAATTTCTCTTGAGGGTGTATTAAGGATAAAAAATGCTTTCATTTAGGGTAGGAGAAGAAGAGAAAAAAACATTTTTCTAAGTAGAAATCAAAGAATATTGTAGTGACCTCTAGGGTTTGAGTTTTTTCAGTTCTAGGTATTGTGATTTTATTATTATATTATTGTGGGTTTGTGTAAAATATATAATGGAAGTACTATAAACTCTAAAGAAAGGATATAAGTTGTATAGCTAACATTGTTGGAGTGTCTCCAAGAATATTTTGTTTATTACCTTGATGGGTTTTGATTAGTTGGTCACTGGAAGGTCATAAAATCATTCCAAAGCCTTTGTAATGTATCTTTTCACACATCAATAAAAGAATATACAAATTTATACTAGATCATTAAATAGACTCTTATAAGGTTCTACAACCTATGTGTTTAGTCATATGCATATATAGAATCTATTTTATGTGTATGCTTGAATGAATATGGTATTTAGGTATACCTTGATTAAGGTATCCCATTTGTTTTTAGCTAGCACATGTTTCACATGAATCCAAGACTTTGTGTCCACTAGATAAAGGAATCAATTTGCAATTTGTTCCCCATTCCATATTCCCAACACACCAAAACAAATTAAAAAATTATATGCATTTTCAATTGTGTTTCCATTTCCATCTTTCATGTATGCATGAGTGTAGAACAACAATAGGGTTTATTTTATCCATTGTTTGAAAAATATGCCTTGTTAGCACTTTTCTGCTATATAAAGGTGTAAATTTTCATATTCAAACTAGCACATAAATACATTGTGACAACCTATATAAGGGTATAGTGTGCAATAGATATGGTTTGTAGTAGGGTATCTATTTATTCCTATTAATACTATAACTCAACACCTTAGGGAATCCCCCTTGGTCTTGTAAACCTATAAGTGAAGGTGGTTTTATTATCCACCTCAATAATTAGTCCTCAATTTCCCAACCTGAATATAGGTTTTGTGGTAACCTTCCCAAGTTTGACATCCCTAACACTAGGGAAATTATTTGACCTTAAGGATTTTGGAACCTACAACTCATATCACAAAAAAATTGATTTTATTTCCAAGGTCATTTTAAATCAGCATTCAACTTAGAGACCCAAGTTAATCAACAACTATAATGTAGCTAGGAAAATTTTCCTTTGGTTGATATTTTCATAAAGTTTATTGTTACATAAGTATAGTTCTCCTAATTTTTGGAGTGGTGACTCTATTAAGGAAGCACTTAGAAATCACTTTGCAAGAAAGAAAAATTAGAAATGGAGAGAGTACAATGATCCAAAAGTCAAAGACTTCCTGATGTGATTTCAATGAAAATATGAAGGTGACAAAGGGAGTGGAGAGCTAAATATATATATATATATATATATATATATATTTCCTAAGCATGACTCCCAAAGTAATGAACTAGTAGGTACATTAGGTAGAAGAGGGCCATTTGGGGAAAATATCAATATACCTGTAGACATTGAAAAATGTCCTAGGTCTACGAGCAACATTTTTCCTTGATCATCATCCTCTAATAATTAAATAATTTTAATTATTTAATTAGGCTTGATCATATTCCTCTATTAATTGAATAATTTTTAATTATTTAATTAATTCACTTCCTAATCTCTATTCTATCTTGACCAATTAAATAATTTAATTGCATCACTAATATACCCTCTTTTCTTCTATAATTAAATAAATCATCATTTATTTAATTATTTTTCTATAGTCAGATAGTAATTATTATTTGACCCTTTGTTCTTCCATGATTAAATAATTTAATCCCTCTCCAATTTTCATCCTCATATTTAATTAAATTGAATAAATTTAATTAAATGCTCCATATTTTATTTCCTTTATTTGCCACTTGTCCTCTTTCTCTGTTTTCCTCCATTTTCAATTAAATAATTTAAAATAAATTATTTATCCCTCCATTTTGGTCAAAGATACCTTGTCATTATTTCATGTCATAGCTTTCATGTTTGTCATAGCTTGCATGTCTATCATAGCCTACATGTTTGTCTGTCATGATTCCTCCAAGAATAGCATATTCTTAGTGCATCTATTATGGACCGTTGATCTTGGCATCTTTCTAGAAACTTAATCTTGACCATCCATTTCATAACCTCCCTCTCATGCATTCTCATCCATTGATCTTGGAATCCTTCTAGAGGATTAATCTCAGTCGTCCATTTGAAAGGTTGTCTATAAAAGCAACCTTTCTCCTCCATTTTCACCTTAACAACCATTTTGTCTCCAACTTTCTACTTACAATTTGTAGGTATTTGCACAAGTCTACTTCAAAATCTAAGGGAAAATATTGCAAAAGGAGAAATAGGAGAGACAAGAGAAGTAATCAACCATAATGGGGAGTGTTTCATTTACTTGTTTTTAACTTATTGCTCTCCTTTATTTGTTTTCTCTTATTTGATGTGGTTTAATAGCTTAGTAGTGTTGGTTGTCATTTTATCTATGCTCTTTTATTTTTAACCTCATCTCACATTGATGAACCTGACGTGAATCTTACAATTTTGCAAAGAAATTTGTTTGTTTTTGTTGTTTTGCAAGTTACAACCAAGAATTCATAAAAAATCCCATCGTCTTCTTTTGAGCATAGAAAATGGGCACATGGAATATTTTAAAACTACTATCTGGGTTTTGTAGGCCTCGTTCTTAGCTTTCCGAAACTTCAAATGATTTAAAATTTTGTTAAGATTTGAGAAAGTTATGACCGTTTTAGTATTTGTTGTTTTTTAAATTTTGTTTTTAAAACCCACATTTTCTTTTGCCTATAACATTTTTTTCATGTAGAATCTTGGAACAATACTTTATGGGTTTTGAAGGTTTGATTTTCAGCTTTCCATGGATTCAAACAATTTAAAATTTCATTAAGTTTTGAGAAATTTATCGCTGTTTTAATTTGCTATTATCATTAAACTTTTCTTTTGAGTTACTAATCTCTTGTTTTCAGCATGTGGCACAACTTGGAAGGAGTCTAAAAACTATTTCTATAGAAACAAAATTGAGTTTTTTTCATTTCATTAGGCATAATCAATTTTGTTTGTTTTCAACAGCAACAACAAATTGCATTTACATTCATGAGGATAAAATGAACCACAATTTGTATGTCACTCATTTGGTCTTAAAATAAACAATAAATTGCATATTTCATTCATTGGGCTTAAAATGAACAACAAATATACATAAATCACTCATTGGGCCTAAAATTTACAACTACACCTTGCATTCACATTTCATACGTTTAAAATGAACATGCATGTACACTCATGGGCTTAAAATGAACACAATCTTGCATTGAAACTCATTCAGGCTAAAATTTACATGCATTTTCATAACATGGGCTTAAAATGAACATTGCTTGTCTCATATTGAGTTAAGTTTAAAATGAACAAAGTGTTTGATGTGTTTGCCTCACATAACAATTTGGATAATTAAAATGAAGGAGTGCTTGCAACTTTTGTAACCTCGATTCAATAATTGAAGTATCCTCTCCCCTTGCACACTTGTGCGATCTTGGGTGTAAGAGAAATGATTATTGACTTTAGGACTTGGGCCTTCCTTAGTGGGAAAAATTACTCACCTCAAGGCGACTCAAACCGACAGTGGAGCTCTTTGGCTGAGCTACCCTCGACCGGTATATAAATGTGAATCCTAATGGAAAGCCTAGGATTACGAATGCGGATGTGTCATACAAACAAAGTAGAATTTCCCAAAACCCTGTTAAGCGTAACCTCTTCAAGCTGGAATTCCTTCTTAATGGAGCTTAATCTTTTCCCCATGTATGGCCACTTGAACGGGGGTTCCAAACTAAAAAAATTTGTGTAGTAGCCAAAATTCCATCTATTTGCTAGCGCAACAACAGTCGTTGTGAAGGCATCCACATCTTCGCAATTTTTAGTAAAGGTGATCAGTCTGCCATGGGAGTTTTATGGGGGCTGGAAGCTTGGTTGGGATGAGAAGGGAGTGCATTGTAAGGGGGAGCCCGTGCGGCCAAGCTTTTGGATTCACATGCTAAGAATATGCGGCTAGGGAAACCCACGTGGAATCTAGCAAATATTGTTTTGGCCTAACCTAGGATTATGCTTGTCTTTTACAACATTTTCAATCTTCAAACCAAATCAAAACAAATTGCTTGATATTGTTTGTTGTGTTTTCCAGTCACATCTTACTAGAAACAGTCAAAAACTTGAATCAAAACCACTGAAAAACATCAAAACTGTCAAAACAACATTTTGGAAAACACAGAGCCACAACTATCTAATTACCACAATTTCACAAAATCCTTGTCCAAAACTAAACCAATTCATCATAATAGTGATTTTGACTTCCAAAGTAGAGACTTGCAATATTTTTAGGCATTCCCATTAGGAAAACATTTCATTATAGGTTGCATTCCTAAATCCTTTGCAAAAAATTAAATTATCATCCTTAGGTTGCATCTAGGTTTTCAGATTTTGAGCATAGGAAACCTTTGAGTCTTTGATAATTTTTGGTTACATACCCTCTTTGTCATTGACCATTATCCTTTACATTGTCAAACCTTTGTCATTGTCACTTTTATCACATTTGAGTCTTAAACCTTTATCATGGTCTTAGCTCAAATCTTGTCAAAATCATCTCCTTGAATGGTCAATGATACTTAGGATTGTTGCCTTAAGTTTACATTAGACTCATTTTCATCCTTTGTTTAAGATCCCTTTGCATCTAGATTATACTCTTTATCCTCCAAAATACAAAAAAAAAACATATAGCCCATCATTATCTTTGCATTAGTATCATTCAGTCATCTTGGCCATCAATTAATCTTTTAGTGTCCTTTAGCATTCTTCATCCCTCATCTTTTAGACATTACCATCCTTGCATCATCATCCTTGCATTTTTATCCTTGCATTTTCATGTCCTAAGATCCAATAAAATCCAAAAACATAATTTAAGTTCATCTTGCATTATCCCTCCCAACTTGCAAAGGTCTCACATGGTTGAAACAAGGTCAAAAGCCAAATGAAAGGACATGGATTTCCTAAGTGACCCTTTTCCTGATAATGTCACAAATTCAAATCAATCTACACCTCGCCACAACATATCACAAAAAGACAAAAGTGACCCTTGGGAAGACCTAAACTTTGAAGTAGCCAACAAACAATTGACTCCCCAAGAGATTGAAAGGGCCTATCAAGATCCAAGACTTTTGAGCATAGTTAACCAACTTGTTAGTGCCAACCAAACAAAATTTTCTATGCATTAGCCAAAAAGGGTGCCAAATTACCTCAAGGTTATGACGTGTCAACCATCAAAGAACAAGAAACTGAAAATCCATTGGGCATGCCTTCATCAAAACAAATGACGAACATACCCCTTGGGACAACCGTGCACACGACTACTACCACTATAACAAGCATCCCAACTCATGCCACTACACAAAGTCAAACTTTCACATTTGGTAGTTCCTCAAACACCATGGGTAAAACTTTCACAAATCTGCTCTTTCAAAACACAAATCAGGGGTCCACATTACAAGGTCCTACACCTTTGATTCAAAATCTAAGCCAAGGTCACACACCTTTGAACCAAAATGCAAACCAAAGTTCCATACCCACATCCCAAAACACAAACCAAGGGCCCTCATTTCAATTTCAAAGTGCACCCTCATTGAATCAACCTCCACTAAATAACCCTAGAAAGGTGCGCATTATCTCACACAATATTTCAAGTCAAAACCACAATCAAGGGTCCACTACCAACCAAGGGTCTATTCCATCACTTCAAAATAAAAACCAAAGGTCTATTCCATCACTTCAAAGTACAAACCAAGGGTATTTTCCATTACTTCAAAATACAAATCAAGGGTTTATTCCATCATTTCAAAACCTTATTCAAGGACCTATGCCTTCATTTCAAAATGTCAATCAAGGACCCACGCCTTCACTTCAGAATGTCAATCAAGGAAACATCCCTTCACATCAAGGTTCTATACCTTCATACCAAAACATCAATCAAGGTTCCACACCTCCATTTACAAACCAAGGAGTCAACTTTCAAAATTCCATACCAAATACGGACATGATCTTTGGAACCAACTTAAACACCAATCTCATTCCAAATCAAAATAACTCACATCCATATAACAATCAAGGTCTCATATCATAGAACATAATCAAAATCCAAACCCAACACATGACCTCAATGCCAACATTATTGCTTCACATCAAAACAATGCAACATCATCCCTTGCAGACTATTTGATCCAACACATGCAAACTCTTGAACAACGAATGTCCAACATGCAATTAGGAACCAACAAGAAGACATATTATGTGGAGGAATTGTGCCCTTTTCCATTTGATTGAAACTTATACATGCCACCCTTTCCCCCACATTTCACAACACCACCATTGCCCAAATATAAGGGGACAGGGGATCCGATGGAACACATCCGTGAATTCAACACAACATGCATGTAAGTTGCATATGACCCTACCTACTTGATGAGATTATTCCCACGAAGTCTTACAGGGGCAGCCTTAGATTGGTTCTCACATCTTCCACAAGGCATCAAAACATGGGGTGAGCTAGCCAACAAATTTATCAATCATTTTTCCTTTAACATTAAAAATGATGTCACCCTTGCAACATTTAGCACAACCAAACAAGAATATGGGGAGTCACTTACCTCATTCTACCAAAGATGGCGAGGCTTGGTTAGCAAATTCCATTGTCATATTCCTAAAAAACAACTTGTCACCATGTTTGTAGAAAACCTTAATGGAGAGCTAATGAGTCGAATTCAAATCCAATGTTGCACAACCTTTGAAGAGATTCTTGAAAAGGGTGTTCTTATTGAGAAAGGCCTTATCACTAGAGGACTAGTCAAGATAAACAAAGACAATCAAAACCCAACAATGACATAGGAAAATACTGGTCCCAAAACAAAAATGTCACAAACAACGGAGTTGTTGATGCCAAATTGATAACCAAAGGACCAATCATTCAACTTAAAGGTCCCTCTTCATCAAACACATCCAGTACACCAAGTACCCCAACACAAGGACACAACTAAACATTGTATGCTATCCAAAGCACCCAACAAAGAAGAGGTCCTCCCCATACCAAGAGAACATACACCCCCTAGGTGAACCCATCAAATCAATCCTTAAACGACTCTTGCAATCTAATGTCATTACACTGCCAGACACCAAAATTATGAACCTTCCTTGATCAAACCAGATTGGTGGAAAGATGATGAATATTGTGAATATCACTACACAAAAGGACACAAGACATCTAGATGTTGGACACTTAAAAAACATCATTCAAGACCTTATCGAGGACCAAACCATTTCAATAAAAAATTCACAAGGAAAAATGAATGCTGATCTTACAATATTCAAGACCCCTTTACAAGACCATGGTGGAAAGATGATGAATATTGTGAATATCACTACACAAAAGGACACAAGACATCTAGATGTTGGACACTTAAAAAACATCATTCAAGACCTTATCGAGGACCAAACCATTTCAATAAAAAATTCACAAGGAAAAATGAATGCTGATCTTACAATATTCAAGACCCCTTTACAAGACCATGATAAAGGAAAAGCCTCTAGTTTAGGGAATAACAACAACGCCAACTATGCAGCTATCAAACATGATTATAGCACCATCATTCTGAATGTGACACCTCTTGATGATCGCATTGCTACCATCACCATAAACAAGCCAAATTTGATTGTGTCATCGCTACCCGCAAAACCAAGATAACTATTCCAGGTCCATCCACAAATCCTCAACCAAAAGGCCAATATAACCTCATAGAGCAACTCCCGCAAATCTTTATCTTGGAACTCCTTCGCATCTCACCACAACATAGAGCAATCCTCGATAAAGCCCTGCGAGAAGCTTTTGTTCCTACAAACCTAGATGTCAATGAATTTTAGGCCATGGTCGGATACCTCATTATGCCACACCACGTCACCTTCTTTGAACAAGACTTTTCGGCACCAAATTTTGACCATAATAGTCCCCTACACCGAGAAGTATGTGTTAACACCCACAAGATCAAACGAGTCCTAGTAGATGATGGAGCAGGCCTAAATATTTTCTCACTAAAATTAGTGAAGGCATTGGGATACTTTGAGAATTGCATTGACCCAACCAAGAAAATCGTGATCAAAGCTTATGATGATGTCAAACGATCTTCTGAAGGTGTAATTTCACTCCCAGTAAGAGTTGGCCCAGCTGTACAAGACACAGTCTTTCATGTCTTGGATTTGGACTTACATTACAATCTCCTCCTTGGTCGCCCATGGATTCATGCCATGAGAGCTATTCCATCCACCTATCATCAATGCCTCAAATTCCCACACAATGGCACTGAAGTCACTATTCAAGGTGACCCTGATCATTTCCAATATTGTTCCAACCTCAAAGGAACTATTGAACGCCAAGTGCCCATCAATCGAGAGGCCTCATCTTCCACTTCATCCACCACTCCGTCCCATTACATTGATCCATCTGCTCTTATCAAATCCTCCAATTCATTCACTACACCTTCCATGCCTAAAATCCAAATCCAAGACAAAGGCTACGAAGAGTATGATATGAAGAGACTCTTTTTCATTGGAAAGTTACCCTGGAAGTCACCAAAGTCATATGGAAAACCACATCCTATGCAGTCCAAAGTTGTCATTCATAATCCTCCTACCACCTTTACTAAATGGGGGGAACTTGCTAAAGAATCTCTAGATGACCACATTCTAACATGGTTGTATAAAGACGAGGAGGATATTGAAACTAAGAAGTTGCCAATTGAATAGTATCAAAAAGGGTTTCAGATAATGAAACGAAATGGATATGATGGATGCAGTGGCCTTGGTCTAAACAAACAAGGAATGTTGGAACCTCTACAGCCTCCTAAGCTAATAATTCATCAAGGGCTAGGGTTTATTCTAGTAAAAGTGACTATCCAAGGTATCAGGTCAACCTTAAGTGAGGTTGCTAGTGCTTCAAATGAGAGCGAGACACATGAAAACCCTTGGGATTATGATGTCGATTCCAATGAGTATGAATGGGACTCCTTATCCTCCACCACCTTCATAGACCTAGACAAACTATTTGGGGAATTTGACCAAATGCTTGCCCTTGATTCTTCACAAAATCCATCAAATACCCATCTGAGAATGTCTTTGACTAAAGAAGAATGGCTTCAACACTATTTTTGGAAATCCATTGATCTATCTTCCTAGGAGCCTAATGACTCTAGTTTCATCTTTACCCTTTCTTCCTACATGATGACCCTTAATGATGTCGATGATGGCCTTCCCCTCGTCTACCCACAACTTATGGATTGGGACCAACACAGGCCACCAAGTTTAGATACTTTCGAAAATGACGAAGCAATCGCTGAGTTTATGGGACTTCATGAGGGTATACCCAATGGGGATCACAAAGCTGGCTTTTCCATATAAATTAACTATGCAACATACTTTGGTGAGGTTGTCTTGTCCTCTAGTCACAAAAATGAAAATGAAAAAAGTAAAAATAAAAGCAATAGGTCTTCAGGTGAAAACCAAAAGGCCCTTGCTGACTATGAAAAAGTAAAAATAAAGGACGTATCTGAAGGTGAAAACCTCTCAGAGGTGCTTGAGGATGGAGGACAAGACTATCTCCTAATAGACCAAGAGAGATTGTTGTTGTTTATAGAAGAAATAGAGGAAGTCAACATTGGAATGTTAGATAACTCCAGAGTAATACAATTAGTCATATCCTTGACCACTAAAGAAAAGCCAGAGTTCATAGTATTCCTCTCAGAAAGACAAGTCAATTTTGCATGGTCATATGTTGATATTCCTGGATTGGATCCTGAATTAGTTCTACATCACTTACCATTGTTACTGAATTCAAAGCCGTTCAAACAAAAGTTAAGAAAAATGCACCCCCAGATCTCGCTACTTGTCAAGGTAGAACTCAAAAAGCTCTTGGATGTCAGATTTATTCACCTAATTGATTATGTTGAATGGATATCAAATCTAGTTCCTATCACAAAACTGAATAGTCAGATCAGAGTTTGCACAGATTTCTGAGACCTCAATAAAGCTTGTCCCAAAGATGACTTTCCCTTGTCGAACATCAGCATCATAGTAGATCTAACCGCTGGGCATGAGATGCTATCGCTAATGGATGGATTCTCAGGTTACAATCAGATTAGGATCACCACTAAAGATCAAACCAAGACAACTTTCACATGTGCTTAGGGAACCTTTTGTTGGAATGTCATGCCATTTGGACTGAAAAATGCAGGACCCACCTATCAGAGAGCCATGACCACAATTTTTCATGACTATATGCATGTTCTTATGGAAGATTATGTTGATGATCTTCTTTCCAAATCCCTAGAATGAAGCAAACACTTAGCTGTATTGGATAAGATCTTTACCCGACTTGAAAAATATCAACTCAGGCTAAAACCAAAGAAGTGTGTTTTTGGGGTCCAATCAGGAAAACTCTTGGGGTATATAGTCTCTCGCAGAGGAATAGAAGTCGATCCTACTAAAGTAAAAGCTATCTTAGACATGCCACCACCAACCAATATCAATCAATTAAGGACATTACAAGGAAGACTACAATCAATCCGTAGATTCATTGCTCAACTAGCGGACAGGACCCATCCATTCCAACATTTGTTAAGGAAAGGTATTCCCTTCAATTGGATTGAAAAATTTCAAGAAGTACTTATTAACTCCACCAATCCCCACCAATTGAAGGAAGATATCTAATACTATATGTGGCAGCCACTACATCAACATTGGGGGCACTATTAGCACAAAATGATGATGATGGCAAGGAAAGGGCAATATATTATATCAATCAAAATTTAGTTGGGTATGAGCTAAACTATAGTCCTATTGAGTGAGCATGTCTAGCAGTGGTATTTGCAGCATGAAAATTGAGGCACTACATGCTAAATCACAAAACCAAGTTAATTGCCAAGATTGATCCTTTGAAGTACCTACTCAACAAAGCATCATTGACAAGTAGGCTAGCTAAATGGGTTATGATCTTGAGTGAATATGGCATTGAGTATGTTGTCTGCAAGGCAATAAAGGACAAGTAATAGCTGACCAACTCGCAGATGCACCATTAAAAGCAGACCATCCTTTGGTATTTAAATTCCTGGATGAATCAATACTTATTGTAGACACACCTACAACATGGAAGTTATACTTTGATGGATCTTATACAAATCATGGATCAGGAGCCAATATCTTATTCATCACACCTCAAGGAGACTCCATTCCTAGGTCATTCAGGATAACATTTTTGTGCACAAACAATATGGCTAAATATGAAGCATTACTGACTAGACTTCAAATGGCTATAAATTGGAAAATCAAAGATCTTCAGGTCTACGATGACTCCCAACTAGTGATTAAACAAGTTAATGATGACTATGACACCAAGGATGAGAAATTAATGCCCTATAAGCACATGGTCAACAGTTTCAGACTATACTTTGATAGCATCTCCTTCGAGCAAATTCCAAGAATCTAGAACAAAGCGACTGATGCAATGGCTACCATTAGATCTCTCTTGGACATCCCTAATAATGCGGCTTAGTATGAGTTCTTGGTGGAACAACGTTTAATCCCTGCATTCGATGTCCCTGAAATTGGACTTGTGTGTGAACTAGTTGGTCTTGAATCTCCTTGGTATAAAGATATCTACGCCTACTTGCATGAGCAAATTATCCCTCCTGACTTGTCCCTTAATCAATGCAAAAAATTTATCTAACAAGTGTCTAAGTATGCCATCATCGGAGATACCCTTTATCATCGTAGCCTAGACAGTACCCTTCTTTAGTGTCTCGACTCAAATGAAGCACAAACAACCTTACAAGAGGTACACCAGGGTATATGTGGAGCTCACTCTGTTGGTTCAACCTTAGCTAAAAAGATCATGAGAACTAGTTATTATTGGCCTACAATAGAACATGATGCTTATCATTTTGTGAAGAGATGTCGCCAGTGTCAGATTCATGGAGATCTTATACATGCACCAGCTCATGAACTTTAGCCACTCACTTCGCCTTGGCCTTTTTCTCAATGGGGAATCGACCTCATAGGAAAGATCGATCCCACCTCTTCTAACGACATAAGTTTATCCTTGTCGCTACTGAGTATTTCACAAAATGGATTGAAGCCATCCTATTAACTTACATTATCAAAAAATAGATAGCCAAGTTCATTTTGAATTATATCATTTGCCACTATGGTATTCCACAGTCCATTATCACTGATAATGGTCATCCTTTCAAAAACCAGGATATCTACGAGCTTTGTGACAAATTTCATATCCAACATCATTTTTCCACTCCATATTACCCCCAAGGAAATGACCAAGCTGAGGTGTCTAATAAGACTATCCTAAAAATCCTAAAGAAGACCGTTAATGACGTTGGCCACGACTGGCACCTACAACTCAATCTTGCTTTTTGGGCCTATCGTACTAGTGTCTGCACTCTGACTGGAGCCACTCCATATTCCCTTGTCTATGGGTCTAAAGCAATACTTCCTATAGAGGTTGAGTTACCCTCTTTGTGAGTCTCCATGCAAGACTTGATTGATCAAGAAGAATATTGTGTCTCCTGTCTACATGAGCTAGAGTTGCTAGATGAAAAGAGACATAATGCCCTAACACATCTACAAGCATAGCAGAATCACCTTCAATGCAGAGATAACAAAAAGGTCTGACCCAGAAGCTTTGACATTAGAGATTTAGTCCTAATAGAAAATCCAAAGAATCAAGCATAACGAGAAAAACCATGAAAGTTTGAACCTAATTGGTTGGGCCCTTATATCATTACAACATCATATGGATCAGGTGCTTATCAACTTTCTACTCCTGAAGGAGAGCCAGTGTTCGAACCTAAAAACAACATGCACCTTCGTAAATATTACACTTGATTCTTAGAGTATCCCCTTAAAAAGCCAAAAATACAAAAAAAGAGAGAAATAATCCATCCAAAAGTGAAAACCACTTCGGTGGCACTTTGGATAAGTACCATGGTGAAAACCTAGCAAACAAGCGCCATGTGTAATCAGTTCCTGCTCCTTCATCTATTGTCACTCCATCTAGTCTTCCAGCCTTTTGCTCATCTAGACACACATGTCACTCTATCATAATTAACTTTTTCATCCTTCCATGGCCTAGGAACCACCAACATTTGGGCATCCCGATCATCCTTTGCTTTCGCCGCTACCCCTTTGCACCTAATAAATTGGTCTCGCACCTGACTGGGGGCAATTCCTTGATCTGTGTCTTTATCAGAAATAATATCAGCATAAAAAAACATCAAAAATCCAAAAAAATTAGAAAACATCAAAATCCAAAAAAAAAATACCAGAAAGCTTCAAAAATCCAAAAAAAAAATCAGAAAACATAAAAAATCCAAAAAAATTAGAAAGCATCAAAATACATAAAAATCATAAAATGTCCTGAAAAAATACATAAAAATCATAAAATGTCCTAAAAAATCCATAAAAATCATAACATGTCCTAAAAAAATACATAAAAATCATAAAATGTCCTGAAAAAATCCATAAAAATCTTAAAATGTCCTGAAATAATACATAAAAATCATAAAATGTCCTGAAAAAATCCATAAAAAATAAAATGTCCTAAAACAAAAATCCAAAAAAAATAAAAATCATAAAACTTCAAAATCCAAAAACAACAGAAAACGTCAAAAATTCCAAAAACAGAGTTTGAGTTTGAGTATGAGTATGAGTCTGAGTTAGTTTGTGTTAGAGTGGTCAAACTACGTTTCCTCTACCCATTTTCTACGTAGGCAAGGCTCATCTTAAATGAGCCCCGAGGCATTAGGTTAGTCCTTTTAAGTTGTCCAAATAAAATCATGATTTCATCTTTTGTCAAAGAAGGAAAATTCAAGTCATGTCGAACTACGAGGTCTCTGCACAATGCTACGTAGGCAAGGCCATTTGTCGATGAGCCCCTGAGGCCCCCTAGGTCAAGTCCCTTAGGGTTTTTCGGGTCTGGTCAAATCCTTGGTCTAAAAATAATCATCCTTCAAAACAAAATCACGAATCAACAAATGCACATAACCAACAAAATCTTTCATCAATCGATCATCCTATCATCAATCAATTGATCTTGCCATTCAAGCAGAATGGGGTATCTTGTCATTTGTCTCATTCAGGCTTATCTTTTGTCTTTTACAGGATATGTCCTTCCTGAGATTAGACTTTGTCAATTTGATCATTTACCTTAAGCAAGATGTGTCTTTCTTGTAGTTAGGTGCCTTGTCAACATTTATCAATTGGTCAACTTTATCAAATGTGTCCTTTGCCTTAAATAGGATGTGTCCTTCCTATAGTTGGGTATGGTCACATCGCTTGGTCATATCAATCAATCTTTGTCAAACAATCAATCGATCTTATCAACCTTGTCAATCAATCTTGCCTTAGTTAGGATGTGTCCTTCCTGAGGTCAAGCACAATCATTATCATTCAAACCTTGTCAACTTTATCAAATCAACCAATCTTGTCAATCCTGACAATCAATCTTGCCTTAGTCGAGATGTGTCCTTCCTGAGGTCAGGCACAATCATCATCAATCAAATCAACTTGCCAACCTTTGTCAACTTATAAATCAATCTTTTTCAACCTATTGATTAGATCAATTTGTCAACCTTTTTCAATTATCAATCAATCTGGGTCAACTTATCAATCGATCTTCAGTCATCTTGGTCAAACAAACAATCTCATCGTTATCACTAGAAAGCACTATCATGGCACACACTTGTTGGGTTGGAATTGTCTTATTATCTTGATTGATTTTGGGTCATGTTACTAGTCTCCTCGAGGATGCCTTATCAACGGATTTAGAGGGACAATGATGGATCATGGCCTTTTTTCTTTGTTTGTTGTCAGTGGCTTGTCTTGGCAAAAAAGACTGGGACAATTGGGTCCTTAGTATGAGCCAAGGCATTCCTTGTCTATTGACTTTGTCTTTTGACTGCTTGTCTCTCCCAAATGGTCACCTTGCACACCTTGGTCTATGTCATACCATGGTGTTTGTGGTCCATTTGCGACATTTTGACACCCAATGATGATAAATATAAAAATGTAAGCATGAAAGTTGGCTCCCTTATCATTTCCTGTCTAAATTTCCATCTTCATCCTCCTTTCTCTTTCACGCTAACGTCCATCCCCTTCCATGCTAACATTTCTTCTATCATTTATCCTCTAGTCTTATCATCCATTTTGAGAGCACATTCGCGTTCTTTGCACCCGCTTGTTCTCTCGAGGGGGCATACCTGTACCCTACTTTCATTGGGGCATATTTCATAATTAAATTTCTTTGACACAACGCGAAGAACTACATTATGTCAAAGAGGGGGAAAATGTAGACACTGAAAAATGTCCTAAGTCTGCGAGCAACATTTTTCCTTGATCATCATCCTCTAATAATTAAATAATTTTTAATTATTTAATTAATTCACTTCCTAATCTCTTTTCTATCATGATCGATTAAAATTATTTAATTGTGTCACTAATACCCTCTCTCTTCAATAATTAAATAAATCATTATTTATTTAATTATTTATCTTTCATCATTTGTCCATAGTCAGATAATAATAACTATTATTTGACCCTTTTATTCTTCTATAATTAAACAATTTTAGAGATTATTTAATTAAATGTCATTCCTCTCTTTTGGATAAATAATTCAAATTAATTATCCATGTCTAATTTCCATCTTTCCATTTAATTAAATTGATTAATTTAATTAAATCTCCATCTTTCATTTTCTCCAAATAAATAATTTGAATAAATAATTTATTTGCCACTTGTCCTTTTCCTCCATTTTTTTGAATAAATAATTTAAAATAAATTATTTATGCATCACCTAGTCAAAGATGCTCTGTCATAATCCCCTGTCATAACATTCATTTCTGTCATAGCCTACATGTCTTGCATGTCTGTCATAGTTGTCAAGCGTCATAGTTGTCGGCGTCATAGCTTTTCCATGCATGGCATATTTCTGGTGCATCAATTCTGGACCGTTGATCTTGGCATCTTTCTAGAAGCTTAATCTTTAGCATCCATTTCGTAACCTCCCTCTCATGCATTCCCATCCATTGATCTTGGAATCTTTCTAGAAGATTAATCTCAATCGTCCATTCAAAAGGTTGTCTATAAAAGCAACCTTCCTCCTTCATTTTCACCTTAACAACCATTTTGTCTTCAACTTTCTACTTACAATTTGCAGGTGTTGCACAAGTCTACTTCAAAATCTGAGGGAAAATATTGCAAAAGGAGAAATAGGAGAGCAAGAGAAGTGATTCAAGTTCAATGGGGAGTGTTTCATTTACTTGTTTTTTAATTTATTGCTCTCCTTTATTTGTTTTCTCTTGTTTGATGTGGTTTAATAGCTTAGTAGTGTTGGTTGTCACTTTATCTATGCTATTTTATTTTTAACCGCATCTCACAATAGCTAAAATGACTCAATTGAAAATATGGTTAGATTTGGTAGGAGAACTCTCAAATGTGATTATAGTAAGTACTCTAGGAATGAAATAAATGTTGGGATAGGGAATAGAGGTACAACCCAAGAATTGCATACCAAAGATAAAGATATGAATTTAGCTCTATCTCCATGTATAATAAATTCAAGGAGAAATTTACATCATAAATATTGTACCTCATCTCATGAAATTGAATAGGAAGTAGAAACTCTTTTCCAAGATGTTGATGCAACTATTTAGTCAAAAAATGAGCTAGAGAGAGAAATTTAGATAAGAAAATATACCTAATTAAGTAGCTTAGGAAAACATCGTATAAATTAGAAGCCCAAATTGAGCTAAGGTAGGCCCAATTTGATTAACAAGCTCAACAATTGAATCAAGATCAAAATGTTTCTTAACAAAAAAATAAAAAATAGAACAATACATAGAATGTTGTGAATCAATATGCATACAATGTGCAACCAAATCAACACTGCCATCAATGATAGAAAAATGCAATATAAAACATAGGAGTTAACCCTTAAAGACATTCTTAGATATTTTCTCAAATAATATAGCCATTGGGACTAGAAAGATACATGTAGATTGAGTTTTATGGCATCTTATGTATCCTAATCTATTCCCAAAAGAGATTCTAGAGGAAATGTGCCAAAGTTTTAGGGAAATGATATTGTCACTGGTGAGGACCACTTAAGATGTCTCATTAATGTGAAAAATGAATATGCGATAGAAGATTATTATGTAATTATAAAATTATTTATAAAATCATTTGAGGAGAGTGAAAAAGAATGCTATAGGAGATTTCCTGGTGTTATCATAGATTCATGGGATGAATTAATGAGGGTCCGTAGACCATATCATGGGGAAAGAGAGAATCTAAAATTTGTAATCTATGAGCTAAAAATAAAAAGGAGTGAATGAAATAGTTGTCAATTTCAATAATAGATTTGTAATCATGATGAGAAAAGTGACCCCCATATGAGGTTGAATGGATCTATGTGCCTTGTCCTGTATTGTGGAGCATTCAATGCAAATTTGGGTTATTGCTTACAGGATAAGAACCTCAAACATCAAGGGAATCTTATCTTATTGCTAGAAATATAGAGATAAAAATGAGAGAATCTAGTAAGAATGTCAAGAGAGATGATGTGAAGCTTATAAAACTAGGTGTAATAACTTCTAGTAATCCCTTGATAGTAGAAGACAAACTTGATAGGCTAATGGGGCTATGAAAGATCTCTCATTCAGGGTTGCAAAGAAATGATAATGGGATGCCCTTCAATAATGATGGTACTCATTTTAGTGAATGTTAGAGACTACACAATAGACCATATTATTACAAATGGTCTAAAATACCTAACCAAAGTGATAAGAAAATGGTTTTGAGAAATAAAAACTAAGGATAAAAATACAAACACACCCTTGATCCCTTGAGGAAGGATCATGTGAATCTTCAAGAAGATTAATTCTAGTGTGAGATATGCTACTTACCTCATGTATCCATCAAAGTGTACTATAGCTACAACACTTATAAAAGATAAATAATTCCAAGAAGAGGCTAATGCACTTAAGAACAAGAAGATGACAATGTGGACTATCTATATGTATATGAAGGAAAGGAATTATTTTAGTATGACCATGATAACCATCATGTTCAGTATGAGCTGCTAAGCAAATATTTTAACTAGCTCAAGGAATTGATGCAATAAAGGTATAAGAGAGTTAATCCATCTAATGAAGACATTAAATCTCTCACTCAATTAGTTATCTTACAAGTACAAAGTGATTACCAACTAAGAAACAATCAAGTAGGTTCCAAAGGCCCAATTGAAGGCGGTGTTGTCTAAGTGATATGTCAGTTACACAAATGGGTAAAGGAAAATAAAAATATGACAATGTAGGGAAAAGTACAAGCAAGATTGTAGGAAATTCATCACCTAAAAAGATTATACATATACCAAATTCATCCCTATAGAAGAAACATATCCCTAGATAAAAGAGCTTTGATGTCCTAATCAATAGTATGGAAAATACAAAAAATATTGGAGATAATGCAAAACAAAAGTAACTCAAACAAGCAACAAATGAGAAAAAAAGGTGGCTAAGGAAGTTACTAATGCACTCAACACAAATTAGGTTGTTGTTAATGACCAAGCAATTCCTTTCATCACTAATACCAATGTTATGACTATTCCACTATCCACTCCATTGCTAGCACACTCATCTATTGATATGAATCAAATAATTTGTCAAATGAATGTTCAAGTGCTAGTTAGGGAATTGCTTAGGATCCCTAAACACAACTAAATGAAATTAATTTATATTAATGCTCCAACTATTTTTTACTATTCCAATTAATCTATTGGTGATCCAAAAATGGTACAGATGAAGCTAATGTCTAGGAGACCCTTGAAATCTACTTAGGCACAATATCTACAAGTAACTAGTAGGTAATTGATCCATTTTACACTTCTTTGCTAATAAAAGATAAATTGATATGCAATTGTATGTTAGACTCTAAAGTATCCATCAATGTGATGCCTTTAGAGGCTATGAACCAATTGGGTTTGAAAGTTTCTAAACATGATGAAAAATGTTTTGCTATGGATTCCCTTGAAGTAAATATAATTGGATTAGTAAAATATGTTGAGGTGAAACTTCCTACATACCCTAGTAAATTTTTTTTATCATGGATATAATTATAGTCGATTATCTTACAAAATGGGGTATACTGCCATCCAAGAAATGGGTAGCCTCAGAAGGAGTTAGTATTCAAATGGACTTGTCCTATGTTACTATCCCACTACAAGGGAAAGAAGTCCAATTTCATAAAGAGAAGAATATGTTTTGAATAGAGGAGAAAATCTAGATGAAGCCAAGAATGCGGTTTTCTACTTTGACCTTGAACTAGGTTGTTTCATTGGATATTGTGACAATGAGATTAAAAAGGAGCTCAACCTTGATTTATTTCCTCACATTAATATTCAGGCAATGATGGTATTTGGAACACACATTTTGATGTTGCATGCTCAAGAGAAGGAAGTAGTCTATGAGTTGTATTGGTGTCAACTTCAATGGCACAAACTATGTTCAAATTAAATTTTGAATGCAACAATAATGTGGCTAAGTATGAGGCATGATTGCTTGGCTTGAATATGGGTTCTAGACATAGGATCAAATATATTAGAGTGCATAGTGATTTATAATTTGTAGTGTTTCAATTCAGAGGTGCATATGATACAAAATAAAATAGATTGAAGATCTATAAGAATGATGTATGGGAGACCATTGAGATGTTTTATGCTTTTGACATTAAATGGGTTGAAAGAGAGAAAAATAAAAGATTTGATGCCCTTGTTGTATTGGATTCAAAGTTTGACACTTATTTGAAATCCTCTCACTATAGGTATGACATTGAGGTTATTACTAGGCCTAGCATTCTTGACAACATTTATAATTGGTAGGTACTTAATGATGATCGACATATATATGAATTCTTGAATTACATTAATTATTTTGAAAATTTAACTTGTGGCACAAGGTGGAATATTTTGAAAGTGATGAAGGTAAGGAGACTCTCTTTGGAAATAAAATTATATAGCTCAAAATAAATGCCACTTCGAGAGGTCTCGTGGTATTAGAAAGAATGTTTATTCATGTTGAATGTTACAAATTAATAGTAAACCAGTGAATAAAGAAGACATGGAGGGCGTGAAATTGGGAATTGAATCAACCCCTAGGATGATTTACCTTGGTAAAAAATTAAAACTAGTAGAAAAGAAAATGCTCATAGCATTATTGAAAAGGTATAAAAATCACTTTGTTGGTCTAATGATGAGATGAAATCTTTTAGAGAAGATTTGTTCCAACATAACATACCTTTGAAGCTTGGTATAAAGCCTTTTAAGAAAAAGTGAATACCCATCAACCCTACTCAACTCCTTAGATGCAAAATGAGTTGATGAAGTTGAAACAAGGAGTTATCATCAAACCAATCAGATATTCAGAGTGGGTTTTAAACTTGGTCCCCGTGAGAAAGAAAAATGATGATATTAGGTTATGTGTGGATTTTAGAAAATTGAATATCAAGTATCTAAAGGAAATTCATCCACTACCTAATATGGATCATTTAATATTGCATGTGAAGAGATCTTTGGCTTCTCAAACTACAATCAAGCAATAGTAAAAGAGTTAGAGTAGTCTAAGATAGACTTCATCATGCCATTGGGAACATTTGTATATGTTTGAATGACATTCAAGGTAAATAATGTTGGAGCTACATTCCAATGATTCATAGATCTTACCTTTTTTAAAATGGAGGGAAATGTGGTATAGTTTTGTTTAAATGGGGGTTCAATAATTTACTATAAATAGAAAGGGAAAAATGGGGTATAATGCACCTATCTCTCACTATCTCATTAGGAAAAAGAGATCCCTTAAGCCAAAGTTGACTTTTATCCCTTAGGTGAGTCAACTTTAAAGGAGATCTTGTTGTTTTCCTTATGACCTAGGATGGGGCAGATCTGCTAAAACAACACTTTTTTGAGAAAGATTAAAAATAGTAAATAAACCCAAAAATGCAAAGTAATACATGAAATCAAAAGATTAAACCTTAATCTAATGGAACCTACAACTTTTAGATAGATCTGAGGAGGTTTAGTATTTTTGTACCTATCATCAAATTTTTGTTGTGGAGTGTCCTTTGGGACTCATTTTCCCAAGGGCGAATGGATCTTTATAGGGAATTTGAAATCAATTTTTGGGTCCTCTGGTCCTATGCCTGCACTCTTGAATTCTCTAGATTTCATAGTTGGAATTTTGGAAATAAATTCTGAAAATGAGTTTACGTGGCTTGTCGACAACTTTGACAACTTTTCCAATTTTCCACTTTGATGGATCTTCAATCCTTCTTCAACCTAAGATTCGCAAAATACACATAAGAGGGAAAAATTGTTTGTTTTTGGTGAATGGGAGTTTTCCTTGGTCAAAACCCATTTTGGTAATTAAACCTTGAAATGAAACAATAAAACATGAAAGGAATGATGAATGAATAGTTGTTATGTTTTTTATTAAGGAACAAGCAGGTTTTGAAGGGACCCCGAAACCCTTAACAGTAAACAAGAGAAAGATATAACATCAAAAGGATCATGACAAAAAATAGAAAATTGCCATCAAAGAAGAAAACAAGGAACCATCCCAAGGTAGCACAACAAAAAGCCAACAAAAGTCTAGCCACTAGGCCAGATTCCTGAGGATATTTGCTGCCTCCTGCTCGAGTTTGTTCATATTTAAAGCAACTTTCTTAATCTCTTGAATGTTAACAAGAGCCTGGTTAGCCTTCCTCTTCAGGTTCGCTTTGGTTCTTTTACTGGGCCCCACACCTTCCACCCGGCTTTCCTCTTTCTCAACATCCACATACACAATAGTCCTAACCTAATAGGCATTTTCTAGATTATCAACCATTGTATTCATGGTCTTCGCGGTAGATTTTAAAATTTTGCGGCTCATTTCCAAAACCTTGTGGATAGAATCTTTTATGTTTTTCATCTTTTCCTCCATACCAGAAAGCTTGCCATCATGGTTACTCTTAAATTGCTGCAAATCCTCAACTATTTTCTTGAGGCACTCCACCATGTATTTCTTTTCTTCCTCAGTCCATAAGTTGGTGGCCTTATCTCTGTCTCTGTTATTATTGTCATTCTTTTCAACATTTTCCAGTTTACTGTTCATAGCCCTCTGATTCAATTTAAGTTCCTTAATCTCAAAAAACACCCATCTGATTAACCAGAAGAAATCCACAAACCCATTATGAGCAATAGCAAGAATGTCATCAGGAAATTCATGTTCAACTTTAAAGTAATGGTCATCCACCTTGAGTTCACTGGGATAACGGGGCCTATCCTCTCTGTCAGTGGCAAGGTAGCTGGAGTATTTCGATGAGGGGGTCAACTACGAATTATCCTGATTAGTATCATAAGAGGGATCCTCCAAGACCTTTCTCTTACCCTTTTCCTAGGGAGAGAAACTAGAATCACCTTTCCCCTTAATTGCAACCCTTCCCCTGGAAGAAGGGGTCTAGTGGGATAGAGCCGACATAGCTTTGAAATGTTCATAGATTAAAACAAGCAAACCCTCATGGAGAATAAAATTCCTAATTAGATTCTGACTATAGTTTTGAGGACTAGCATTTAGAGAGGTAGCAAGATAGAAAGGGAAAGAAACCCTAACCTAATGCCAGAAATGGTTGAGGAGCACAAAATGGTACCCAAAAACCCTATTGTAACAACCATCCAGGGTAATGTACTCCATAAGCACTTTCAACACCTTCTTCCAATGTGAGATGATCTTCAATGAATCGTAACTACTTTTGGTAGTCCTTTGCAGATCCTCCTTTTCCTTCTGTCTTCAAAATTTTTTGCACAGCCTAGTCAGAGAGTTTCCTGTCCCTGTAAAACTTGATGCCCTCAATGGAAAGCCCCGTAACCTCAACAATTAACTGTTCATCAATAGCAACCTTTCTCCCAAACAAATTAATCTCGCCATCCTTCCATTCCTTGGAAAAAAACCTAGTGACGTTTGGGTCCCATCCATGGAGTTTTTTGATATAATTAGTTATCCCGCCCTTCTCTAGCATCTCCCAAACCTTAGTGTTACTTCTTAGCTCCTCACAATTTGTTAGTTCCACCCTACGACACTCACCACCCATGTTGGTAGAATTGGAGCCCTATTTAGAAGACTCCAAAAAACCAATGAAGCTGGTAATCAGAATACCCAAAAAGCATGCAAAGCATAAAAAAATAGAATACTAATTAATATTGTTGTGCTTCAGCCAACGATGAAGAATTATTGAACAACAGTCCCGAGACTACATGACAAGACACTCAACACCCATAATCATATGTTGGTAGGGGGAATTTGAACCTTCCTATGAATTCGATCATACATTAATAAGGAAGTGACATTAGCCTCTAGCTCATCACTCCTTTGCCACATCACCTTGTCCTTCGCTTGAACTCCCTTATTGGAAAAAAAGTTCACCACTATGTTAATTTCCTATATGCATGGGAAATAAAGCATTTATCAAAGTTACTAATAATCCCCTTGGATAGATTAATCCAATTCTCTATAGTCCATGAGGGTTTTTGAAGGCCCTTAATACATTGTATGATATTGTTTGAGTCCTGTTCAAGCCACACATTTTTAAAGTTCAACTAATGAGCAAGATTCAAGACTTGAAACGCCCCTATGGCTTCAACAATGTGGTTGGTCTAGGTACCCAAAGGGAGAGCCACCGCTGCAATAAAAAAGCCATTCTCATCCCTTACCACTCCCACACACCTAGCTGGCCTAGGATTACTCTTGACCGCCCCATCAAAATTGATTTTTACCCAACCAGAAGGAGGGAGGTTCCAATGGATTCCATATCTAGGCCCCTTAGTGGGTTTAAGAGGAGAAGAAATATCAACATTAATCTTCCAAGCATCAACAACTTTGAACTCATAATCTTGGTATCTGGCCTTTTCCATTAGCCTTGATTTTTCTATTGAGCAAATTGAAATTCTTTCATAGCTTTGATAATTTTATCAAAAACAATTTCCTCCAAAAGAACTGAATCCCGAAAGATTCTATTGTTACGATCATTCCAAATGCCCCATGCAAGGTGAGGAAAAATGTATCTCTAAAGAAGATTCAACACTTGATTATTAGAAGGAGCCATCCACTGGCTATAAAAGTCCAAGATAGACCCAGGAAAAACCCAACTGGGATCTCACAATTGCAAAATCCTGCACCAGATGTCATAGGAAAAAGGACATAGGAGAAAGAGATGTGAAGCTATCTCAGCCTCCGCACAACAAAGATAACTTCTATTAGGAAAAGAGAAGCCACACTTATAGAGATTTTCATTAGTTAATAGTTTATTCTGAAGAAGGATCCATGCAAAGATGTTGACTTTAGGTATAAGGTTGTGCACCCATGCCTTCACCCACACAAGAGAAGGGGAGGAATGATAACATGAGGCCACCGCTGAAGAAACATAATAGATCCCTGAGGAGGTTTTGCTATGTTGCAACTCACCAAACCCTTGATTTAAAACCCTTGAAGGACTGCAACTTAGTAAATCTCTCCAAGGTCTTGATATTGCATGAAATGGCTTGATTGATGATGTGATCTTGATGCTTGAAATTTGACTTGAATGCTTGAAACCTACATCACAATGTTAGCTCCAAAAACATGCATGATTCTTGATAACTTTGACATGATGCTTGAGATCTTGATTGCTGCAACAAATACTTGAGAAATCTACTCTTGAACACCTTTGACAATAATCTCAGCTCTCGTGAATGCTTGCATAAAGTTCTCTTGAAAATCCAGGATTTGAATTGATAAAAAGACCTTGCTTTTAGAGACAATTTTCTAATTTCTCAAAAATTAAACATTACAAGCCAACACTTAAAACTTGAATTTAGGACCTTAAGATGCCACCAAAAAAATGTTTAAAATTGAATTTGTGATCTTAAGGGGGACCCATTTTCCCAAGGGTGAATGGGTCCTGACCTAAATAATCAAGACCTATTCATTTTGGGGTGTTAAAAATAATAAATGCATTAATTAAATTATAATTCCCCTTTCAGAAATTGCAATTAATTAGGCTTGTAAATGAAAAATTTAGGAAATTATAGATTTAATTAAGTCCAATTTATTAAGGGACCCAAACATAGTGTGAAAATGTAAAGGAGTACATTTTCCGACACTACATTTAGCCCCCACTTTAGTGAGAGGATGAGCTTGCATCAAACTCACACTAAAGTAGTCAAATAAGTATCAAGAGAGGTCTAATTGTATAACTATTGGAAATATAAAACAACAAAGGTCAAGGAGGATGATCAAGCCCCCAAGATCTAAGATCTCATGAAAGACCAACAAAAGTGCAAAGAGACACTTGCCTATGTTAAATATGCACTAGCAAGACAAGATACACAAGCATACACTGTCAAAATTAAAGAGAAGAGAAAAGGGTTGGATCAAGCCTCGACTATTTTTATAACTGGTATGGATCAAGCCTTAGCTTTTTATCCAAAAATGTTTACAAGTGGAAACCCGTTTTCCACTATGCAAACGAAAATGTGCTCACATGGGCTAGTGAAAATCCACTGTCCACTAGGTGAGACCCAAAAAGTGGCTAATGGGAAGTTGTTCCATTATAGGATCTCATTGTACTAACCATACCAAAGTTATACCTCTTGATAACTTTGATAAGGCACCACAAAAATAGTCACAAGGCTATCAAGCTATGTTATGTTAGACACTCATGAAAAAGGCTCCACTAGCAAGCAAGTTGTGTTATGCTTGGTGGCCTTGATACATAAAATAGGATATTCAAAGGGGTTTTGCTTAGTTCATGAAAGGTCTCACCTTAGGGAACATCGTGTTGGATGTTGTGGTTGTGTTGCTAATATGTGGTTGTCATTGATGTCAACACTATTAACATTAATGCATTAGAAGTTGTATATGTCGAGGATATTGGGAAAATTGTAATGAAATGAGTTGCAAGTTGTCAGTGGTGAAGTGAAGTTCAGTCTGTTGGTGAGTTCAGTACGTTGATTATTAGAGGTTGTGGACTAAAGGGTTTCTTGTCGACTATATCTAGTTTATCCACATTGAATTTCAGAGATTCGTTTGAAGATTTGATCGAGTTATGAAGATTTGTATTCTGACAGTCTTTTTGTTACTTCAGTTTGTGTTCCTGAATGAAGATGATGCGATTTCAGTTGGTTCAGTTGTTGCGGATGCTTCTCTAGTGATTCATGATGTTTATGGATGTTTCTAGATCATGCTCTATCTATGTTGCATGTCCACATTGATCAGTGTGCTCGTGATTGCGTGTTCATGTTTTTCATGTTATGGGTCAACAAGGTGTTTGTAGCGTGTTGTGGATCTTCGAGGAATAATTTTTTAAGTTGGATCATGTTCGAAGATGTTATTTTGGGTCTTCACTAAGTTGTGGCTGACCTTGTTGATTCACATTAATAATTGTTATTGTTTTGGGCCGACAGTTTATTTTCATTTTATTATTTTCATTAAAGCCGACATGTAGCAGTTTAATTTCTTGTTGTGGATATATATAAGGGACCTTTTATTTCATTTGACGTATGCCAAATGTATGTGTGTGCGAATAATTTGCTAAGTCATTCGAAGGCAGAGCAAAGTGTGAAGAAGAGTGAAGAAGTGTTCATGTGCTTAACCGAAACTATGATTAGGCATTAGCAGATGCTATTTTATTAGTTCAAATCCCTGCGGATGTAATTTGAATCTTTTTGTAAGACAGTGTGTATTCCTTTGGGTAGTAAGCCTTGTTGTAATTGAGTAGTGAGCTCTAGGCAGTGCACTTGAATGCATGTGCATTCCCCACTCATATTTCTTTATACTTTTAATAGGGTATAATCTTGCGGACTGAGCTCCACCATGGTTTTTCCCCTAACAGGGTTTCCACATAAAAAATATTGGTGCTATGTGTTTTTTTGATGTGTTGATGATTTATGCTTTCATGGTTAATAATCAAATTTGAGAATAAGCTTGATAAATTTAATAAGTTTTAAATTTCAGGGACAATTGATTCACCCCCCTCTCAGTTGTATGCCCTTGTGTTGCAAACAATTGGTATAAGATCAGGCTCCTTGGAAGAAGTTTAACAACTTGAGGTGATCCAGGATGGTGACATACAAGAAGGATAGTTTGAGATTTGATGGAACAAATTATTCCTTGTGGAAGACTCGAATGGAGTGCCATCTGAGATGCATTGGTGAACCCTACTGGAGCATTACAAGTAATAGGTATGTTATATCTCAAAATGGTCCTACTACTACTACTGAAATTAGGGATGTTGAGTATAATATCAAGGCTAAGGAAGCATTGTCGAGTGCTTTGACTGATACTGAGATGACTAATGTCATGGATCTGAAGTGGAAAAAAGTTGGAAACTTTGTATGAAGGTGATGCAAATGTGAAGATTGCTAAGTTGCAGAGTCTGAAAGGGAAATATGAAATGTTGAGAATGGGTGATGATGAAAATATTACTACTTTCATGAAAAGAGTGAATGAAATTGTGTGTGGAATTAGATGTGCTGGTGGATAGTTGGAAGAATCAGAGATTGTTGCTAAAGTGCTTAGATCTTTGCATGTTGCTTGCAAAGTCAAAGCTACAACTATTGAAGAGATCTAGACTGTGACAAATGTTACTCGAGATATGTTGATTGGTAATCTTATTTCTTTTGAGTTGAGTGAATTTGGTGATGCCCTTCCTAAGATAAGAATCTGCATTCAAGGCTACTACATATGGAAGAGATAAACAAAGATATGATCCAGGAGAGAGTTCTTCTAGAAAGACATTCAAGTATGAAGAAGAAATGAGACAGCTTGAAGAAGAAGAAAGAGAATTGGATGAGCTTGAAGCAATGATTGTGAAAAGAGAAGCTAGAGGACAAGGTATGTATAAAGGAA
The DNA here is from genome assembly GCA_007258455.2 of Sequoia sempervirens. Taxonomy (NCBI): domain Eukaryota; kingdom Viridiplantae; phylum Streptophyta; class Pinopsida; order Cupressales; family Cupressaceae; genus Sequoia; species Sequoia sempervirens. The sequence continues at coordinate 234,121 of VDFB02356654.1, read as the reverse complement.
AATTGCATATTAAATGTTTTTCCTGCAATAAGATGGGTCATTTTGCATCAAGGTGTCTAGAAAGAGTTTCTAAACCAAGACATAACAAGCCTAAATTTCAAAAGAAGTGCTATTATGTTGTTGATGAAGGAGTGACAGATGATGAATCTGATAAAGGAAATGGAAGTGAGGATGAATGGGTATTTATTTCTATCAAGGAAAATAATCTCGTGTCTACTGAATCTTCTAGTTGTACAAATGTGGAGAAATCCCTAGCTGCTCGAGTTGAAGAGAAAGATGAATGGGTGATTGAAAGTGGATGTTCACATCACATGACAGGAGATAAAAGTAAGTTTGTGTTCTTGGAAAAGTATGATGGTGGTGTTGTGAGATTTGGTGATAACACAGTTGGTGTGATCCATGGCAGAGGATGCATTTTTCTTAATGGTAAGTACAATACTGATGATGCCCTATATGTGGAAGGTCTGAAGCATAATCTTTTAAGTTTCAGATGAATGGTTGATAAGGGTTACAATCTTTAGTTCAAGGATGGAAAGTGTAGAATATTGGGGTGTTCCGAAAATGTGATTGCATCAGGTACAAAAACAAGAGGTAATATCTTTCATTTGAATGTTGCTAGTAAAAGTTGTTTGATTGCTCAAGTTGATGAAAGTTGGTTGTGGCATAGAAGAATGTGTCATGTTAATTTTTGATAATATTGTCAAGATAAGTTCTACTAAGGCTGTGAGAGATCTTCCTAAGTTGGTAAAGCCTACTAATGTCATATGCAAGGAATGTCAATTGGGGAAACAAACTAGAATTTTATTTTGAAGCAAATAGTATAATTCAAATGAATTGTTGGAGCTTATGCATATTGAATTGTGTGGTCCTTCTAGAGTCAGAAGTTTGCAAGGTTACATGTATTTCATGTTGCTTATTGATGATTATTTAAGAATGATGTGGGATACTTTCGTAAGGGAGAAATTTGAAGCTCTAGAGAAGTTCAAGATCTTTAAGGCTATGGTTGAGACAAAGACTAGTATGAAGATTAAATGTCTAAGATCAGATAGAGGTCGTGAATTCACTTCTAGTGAGTTTAATTCTTTTTATGAATGCATGGAATAAAGAGACAATTATCTACCCCGCAGACCCCTCAACAAAATGGAGTTGTGGAAAGGAAGAATAGGACAATTCAAGATGCTACTAGAACTATGATGCTAGAAGGAAATGCTCTCATATCTATTGGAGAGAAGTTGTGAGTATTGCCGTTTACATCCTCAACTAGGTACAAGTCAAAGGTGATACTAGTAAGACCCATTTTGAGCTATGAACTGGTCATTTAAGCCTACTATTAAATATTTTAAAATCTTTGGGAGTAAATGTTATATCAAAAGAGATGAAGATTTAGGAAAGTTTGATGCTAGAAGTGATGAAGGAATCTTTTTGGGTTACTCTACTTAAAGAAAGGCCTACCAGTGCTACAATAAGAGATTGAAGAAAATGGTTGAAAGTGAAAATGTCAAGGTTGATGAAGACATAGCTAAACCATCCAGAACTTGTGGATATGATTCTGATGATTAGAATGATAGTACAAACAAAGGAAAGCAAGTTTAGACTTCAAATGAAGGTCAAATCATTCCAGTGAATCAAGAAGATCAAGAGGAGGGAGAAAATAGTGAAAGAGCAGAAGAGAGATCAGAAGAGCTTGAAATTCAAGAACGTCCTAAGACTTCGAGGTAAGTAAGATTAAATCATTCAGAAGATCAGATTATTGGTGATAAGAACAAAGGTGTCCAAACTAGGAGAAAGATTGTAGAAGAATACTGTTTGATTTCAAAGACTGAGCCTACTAATTTGAATGAAGCATGCAAAGATGAACATTGAGTTGAAGCAATGAAAGAAGAGCTACAACAAATTGAGAAGAATGATACATGGATTCTTCTTCCTAGACCTAAGGATAAAAATGTCATTGGAACTAAATGGGTCTTTAGAAACAAACCAAATGAGCAAGGTGAAGTGGTTAGAAACAAAGAAAGACTAGTGTGTAAGGGATATTCTCAAATGGAAGGAATTGATTTTGAAGAGACCTTTGCTCCTGTTGCTAGAATTGAAGCTGTGAGATTGTTTCTTGCTTATGTTGCTTACAAAGACTACAAGGTTTATCAGATGGATGTCAAGTCAACTTTTCTAAATGGCAAGTTGGAAGAAGAGGTGTATGTTGAGCAACCAGATGGATTTCAGTTGACTGATTAGGGAGATATGGTTTGTCGGTTGAAGAAAGCACTGTATGGACTTAAGCAATCCCCTAGAGCTTGGTATGCTAGATTGGATAAGTATTTGCTGAAACTTGGCTTTAACAAAGGTACCGTTGATAGTAATTTGTATTTCAAGAATGATGATAAAGATTTGACTGTGGAAGTTTTTGTTGATGATATCATTTTTGGAGGAGATGATAGTTTGTGCACGAAGTTTGCTAAGGAGATGCAGAGTGAGTTTGAGATGTCAATGATTGGAGAGATGAAATTATTTTTGGGATTGCAAATTACTCAGTTAGACAAAGGGATCTTTATATCTTAGTCCAAGTATGTGAAAGAATTGTTGAAGAAATTTGGTATGGAAGATTCAAAGCCAGTTGGTACACCCATGGTGACTGAATGTAAGTTGACAATAGATGATGATTCTCCGAAGGCAAATCAGACTAGATACATATCAATGATGGGTGGATTGTTGTATTTAACTCAAACTAGGCCTGATATCATGAATGTTGTATCTATTGTTGTAAGATTTCAAGCTGATCCTAAAGAATCTCATGTGATTGCTGTGAAGAGAATTTTTAGATACTTGAAGGGAACAGCTGATTTTGGCCTATGGTATCCTAAAGATGATGATCTTACTTTAAGTGACTTTACTGACGCTGATTGGGATGGTGATGTGAATGACATAAAAAGTACTAGTGGTGGTGCATTTTTCTTGGGAAAGAAATTGATCTCATGGTTAAGTAAAAAGCAGAAGGCCATTTCTTTATCTATTGCAGAGGCCAAATACATTGTTGCTGCTAACAATTGTACTCAAGTATTGTGGATGAAGTAGATATCGAAGGATATCAGATTTGTGTATGATGAGCCTATAACTATATTCTATTATAATTCAAGTGTTATTAACATTTCTAAGAATCTCGTGCTGCATTCAAAGACCAAACATATATCTATCAAGTTTCACTTTTTGAGAGAGAAGGTGAATGAAAAGGAAGTTAGATTGGAATATGTGCCTACTAAGGTGCAGATTGTAGACATCTCTACCAAGCCATTGCCTAAGGATACTTTTGAGTATCCCAAGGGGAAGTTAGGGGTGATTACCCCTCCTAATCAGAACTAAGATGCATTGTATTGCATTAGTCTATGATTCTCATAGCCATATCTTGATCTAGATTGATGTTGTGGTGGCTACTACTCAGGGGGAGTAGTTAGATGATTCAAATGTTCAAATATGTGGTTCAGAGCTTAGAGTTCTTAGTCATTGATGTCAAAAGGGGAGAAGAGCAATGTGAAAAAATTTCTGGGGAGAAGAACCTTGTGAGGAGAAAAGTCATGTGGAAGAGTTGAAGAGAAAAGAGTCAAAACCTAAGGGGGAGTATGTGCTGGAGATAGTTGTATTGATGGTGTTTTTCACATCATGTGTTGCCATAAATTACAAAGGGGGAGATTGTTGGATGTTGTGGTTGTTTTTTTGATATGTGGTTGTCATTGATGTCAAAAATATTAGCATTAATGCATTAGAAGTTGTATATGTCGAGGATATTGAGAAAATTGTAATGAAATGAGTTGCAAGTTGTCAGTGGTGAAGTGAAGTTCAGTCTGTCGGTGACTTCAGTACGTTGATGATCAGAGCTTGTGGAATAAAGGGTTTCTTGTCGATTATATCTAGTTTATCCATGTTAAGTTTCAAATATCCATGTGAATATTTGATTGAGTTATGAAGATTTGTATTCTGACAGTCTTTTTGTTACTTCAATTTGCGTTCCTGAATGAAGATGATGCAATTTCAGTCAGTTTAGTTGTTGCAGATGCTTCTTTAGTGATTCATGTTGTTTGTGGATGTTTCTAGATTGTGCTCTATCTGTGTTGCACGTCTGCATTGGTCGTTCTTGTGATCCAAGATTTTCTCTTGCGTGTTCATATTTTTCATGTTCTTGGCCGACAAGGTGTTTGAAGTGTGTTGTGGATCTTCGAGGAATAATTTTTGAAGGTGGCTAGTGTTCGAAGATGTTATTTTGGATCTTCACTAAGTTGTGGCCGACCTTGGTTGATTCACATTAAAAATTGTTATTATTTTTGGCCGACAATTTGTTATCATTTTATTATTTTCATTAAAGCCGACATGTAGTAGTTTAATTTCTTGTTGTAGATATATATATAAGCAACTATTTATTTCATTTGAAGTATGCTAAATGTATGTGTGCACGAATAATATTCTAAATCATTCAAAGGTAGAGAAGAGTGTGAAGAAGAGTGAAAAAAAGTGAAGTGTTCATGTGCTTAATCGAAACTGTGATCAGGCATTAGCAGATGCTATTTTATCAATTCAAATCCCTACAAATGTAATCTGAATCTTTCTATAAGACAATGTGTCTTCCTTTGGGTAGTAAGCCTTGTTGTAATTGAGTAGTGAGCTCTAGGCAGTGCGCCTGAATGCATGTGCATTCCCCACTCATATTTCTTTATACTTTTAATAGGGTATAATCTTGTGGACTGACCTCAACCGTTGTTTTTCTTCTAACAAGGTTTCCATGTAAAAAATCTTGGTGTTATGTGTGTTTCTGATGTGTCGATGATTTATGCTTTCATGGTTAATAATCAGATTTGAGAATAAGCTTGATAAAGATAATAATTTTTAAATTTTTGGGACAACTAATTCACCCCCCCTCTCAGTTGTCTGCCCTTGTGTTGCTAACACATCATGCCTAATGTCTCCAAGAGAGGACTAGTCAAGGATGAAAGATTCCAACTCAAGTAATGTAATCTATAACATCACCACTAAGAGGAATATTGTACGATCGAAAGGGTCACAATCTTGAAGGACATAAAACCCAATGACACCACCAAGAAGATACATCACGTGAAGTAAGAAGACCTCACTTTAAAGCAAAAAATGAGCGGGGATGCGTATGCCCGAGAACTTTAAAGAAATTGCTAAACACCATGTTGTGAGCAATTACTTTAAAGTAGAACACACATGTAAAATACAAATACATGAGAGCTTTATTTGGAAATCCCTATGTAAACATATGTTTCCAAGTAGAGCTACATCATATAAAGGAGGATATCCCCCCATATGTAATCCTAAGATAACACATAAGAGATCTATGGATCTGGGGTCAGTGTTTGTAATCGCTGCAATGATACAATTGATCTTGGAACCATCATCATTCCCCAAATAACTCATGGAACAATGAGCACAAAGGAAGAATGACACATAGAGAGAGAAAACAAAGGGAAGCTTTTTGGGTCAACATGGAAGAGACCTAAATGTCTTGACACCTCGCGTCATCTCCAAAAGGAAAATAGAAGACAAAGCTTCACAACATATAGAAGAATGCAGATACAAATATAAGAATGTCATGATACATTCACTTCCTTTGTATCCTTGCACCAACAAAGTGACAAGAGTCATCCAAAGTAGGCTCACAAACATATAAAGACACACCAAGCAACTATATCGGGGATTAAATTACGCACTGTATGCAATCACAAAGAACACAAAGACAAAGAAAAGGCTAGTATGGAACATGTGATTCAACCAATAGCAGGTCATCCACATCCCAATCTTGTTGATAATATGTGGAAGGTGACTAACTAGCCAAAGGGAAAACAAGTGTTGTACCAAGAGCATCACTGAGTTCAACATGTGGTGAGTCACTCTTGTTAGGAGGACCATCACGATTGTTATCATCTAAACTCATGGACGAGGAAAATAATAAATATATCTCATTATGCACTTCCTCATCAATTTTAGCAATCTCATCATCATCATCCAAGTTAATCACAACAGGAGGCCTAATGACAATTTCCATTGAAGTTTCTTGTTGTTTTGGTTGTTGCGAAGGTGGAGGTTCATCATGCTTTGTTTCAATTTCTATTTGGTCTTGATTTTTGGTTTTATTCTCTTCTTTTAGTCGACAAGAAAGAACACAACGTCTATGCCTATGCTCTTTAGTATTTCTATTTCTTTTTGTACAATTTTTAGGTTGTGATTGCATAGGAGCGGGTTTATCAATCATAGGTTTCTTTTCTTCTTGCAAGGGAGAAACAAAAGGAACCATGGGAGGTTGTTCAACCACTTTCTCTTTAACTTTGTAAACTTGTTTAATCTTAGGAGGGACAATAGGACTTATTTGGTTATCTCTTGGTCTTTTGTAGGAAATAGGTGAAGGATTTATCATGGGTTGGTCTTGGTTACTTGTAAGGGTTTTTGGTTCAATCATGGGTTGAGGCATGTTGCTAAGGGATAATTTTGCTATTTAATTTTCCTTAAACTTTTGATAATATTTAAAAAATAATTCTTCATGAGGCTTAATAGGTTCCATAGGTTCAAGCCAAAAGAAATCCAATGAGAAATTCCCACGGGAAGACACGAGATTAAAGCAACTATGGTGCATAGTAAATATATCATTGCTAAATGGAAACTTTAAGCATTTATGCACTATTGATAGGATGACATCCATGGAGTTTAACCATGGGTAACTAAGCTTCACACGGAATTGGTATGATGACGGGATGATGGAGAATGAGACATTTAATTGTTTCATTCCAAATTTCAAAACCATTGTGCGTTTTGATCCATGCTTTCAGTTGTTCATAAGAATCTTGATAAAGTTCATTCACAAATAATAATTCCTCAGTGATCACATTATCTATACACAAAGGATCAATTAATATCCCATTAGTAGGCTTGTCATTGATTCTTCCAGCTATGTAAAGAGGACCATTGGGTGCATGTCTAATTATGTCATTTTGTGAGAAAGCAATGTCAAGGAGCATTTTGGTTTGGCCCTTACGAGGTTGCACATTAATGAAGTTGACAATAGTATTTATAGAATCATGTTTATTATTTTTCATGTGATGATTAATGATGTAACCTAGGCTACACAAAATTTCTATTCCTTTTTCATCGTCAAACATTTTCCTCATGTTATCTATGACAGGAATTGTAGTACCAACGATGTATTCATAACTCACAAAGTTTTGCAATTTCTCTAAATCTTCATACATCTGTCTTATTTCTTCTTGAGGGACATTAGTAACCATTGTATCAACATCAATCACCTTAGTTGTAGGTAAGGTGGTCATGGGAAAAGTGGTATCAAAGCTATGGTCCATAGTGGGTTGACTAGTATCAACACTATGAGTGAAAGAGTTGGAAAACTCAAGATCCACGACAAGTGTAGGAACATGGGATGGAATGAGTATTGAAGCATGTGTCACTACAATATTGGTAATAGGACACCAGGTTGTGAAGGTCATACAAGTTTCACCAAACCTAAGTGCACCCAAAATGGATAATAGGCACTAGATAAATGCAACAAACACCTTAGAATATGAAGTGCAATGCAAGTATGTAAAAGAGAGTAATTTTCAGATTTTAAATAAGATAATTTGTTGATTATGCTATGGAAAAACCTGGAAATGATGTCTTTTAATTCCAATTTTGATTTTCAAACAATGCACTTAATTAGACCAATTAAACCTAATGCAAAAGATGATAGATTTTTTTGATTTCTAAAACAAAAACCTAGATTTAAAAACAAATAAGAATAATGCAAATGAAGACAAATAATTGTCCAAAAGTATGAAACAACACCTATACAAGAACATATTTTCCTTAGGGCGAATGGGTCCTAGGATAGGGATTACGAAAATTTGAATTTGAGTTTGAAGTTTACATCTAGGGTTTCTTGTTTCAGGTTATAAATTGTACTTTTAGTGATTGATTTTTCCAAAATTTGATGTCTAAATGCAAGTGAAATAAAAGAAAAATGATGGAAAATATGACACTTTTTGAAATGCAATTTTAATTTAATTTTTGAATTTGAATGAGTGAACATACACTAATATGCAAATACTATGCAAAATTAATGCAAATGTTTGAATTTGTCAAATTTTAAAGAATGCAAAATGCAAACCTAAAATCCTAAATGACATGCAAACTAATGAAAATTTAACAACCCTAAATGACAGGAAAATCAATGCAATGCAATGCAAAGTAATGCAAATCCTAGATCTAGGGTTTGAATGGACTCCAAATTAGAAAATTTATAGTGCAAGATTGTTAGGTTCACCAAAATGAAATGGTGGGATTTGTGGTGTGGTTTTGTTTAAATGGGGGTTCACCAATAATTTTCTATAAATCGAAAGGTAAAAATGGGGTATAATTCACCCATCTCCCACTATCTCATTAGGAAAAAGAGATTCCTTAAGCCAAAGCTGACTTTCAACCCTTAGGTGAATCAACTTTGAAGGAGATCTTGATGTTTTCCTTATGATCTAGGATAGGACAGATCTATTGAAATAAAACTTTTGGGAGAACTATTAAAAATAGTAAATAAACCCAAAAATGCAAAGTAATACTTGAAATCAAAAGATTAAACCTTAATCTAATGGAACCTACAACTTTTAGACAGATTTGAGGAGATTTAGTATTTTTGCACCTGTCATCAAAATGATGTTGTTGAGTGTCCTCTAGGACCCATTCACCCAAGGGTGAATGAATATTTGTAGGGATATTTGAAATCACTTTGTGGGTCCTCTGGCTCTATGTCTGTACTCCCAAATTCTCTGGATTTCACAGTAAAAAATTTAGAAATAAATTCTGAAAAATGAGTTTTTGTGGCTTGCCGACAACTTTGACAACTTTTCCAATTTTGCACTTTGATAGATCTTCAATCCTTCTTCAACCTAAGATCTGCAAAATGCACATAAGAGGGAAAAATTGTTTGTTTTTGGTGAATGGGGGTTTGCCTTGGTCAAACCCTGTTTTGGTAGTTAAACCTTGAAATGAAACAATAAAACACATGAAAGGAATGATGAAAAAACAATTGCTATGTTGCAACTCACCAAACCCTTGATTTAATACCCTTAAAGGACTACAAATTAGTAAATCTCTCCAAGGTCTTGATATTGTATGAAATGGCTTGATTGATGATGTGATCTTGATGCTTGAAATTTGATTTGAATGCTTGAAACCTACATCACAATGTTAGCTCCAAAAACATTTATGATGCTTGATAACTTTGATATGATGATTGAGATCTTGATTGCTGCAAAAAATACTTGAGAAATCTACTCTTGACCACCTTTGACAATAATCTTAGCTCTTGTGAATGCTTGCATAAAGTTCTCTTGAAAATCTAGGATTTGAATTAATAAAAAGACCCTTCTTTTATAGATAATTTTCTAATTTCTCAAAAATTAAACATTACAAGTCAACACTTAAAACTTGAATTTAGAACCTTAAGATGTTGCCAAAAATATGTTTAAAATTTGAATTTGTGATCTTAAGGGGGACCCATTTTCCCTGACCTAAATAATCAAGACCTATTCATTTTAGGGTGTTAAAAATAATAAATGCATTAATTAAATTATAATTCCCTTTTTTGAAAATTGCAATTAATTAGGCTTGTAAATGTAAAATTTAGGCATTAGAGGCTTAAATAAGTCTAATTTATTAAGGGATCCAAACACACTGTGAAAATGTAAGGGAGTACATTTTTCAACACTACACTTTTTAAGCCTCATAAATTAAATCATGGTTTTATACCAAGATGACTTGACTACTTACTCCAAAGATTGAAATGACCATTGTAAGCACTTGGAGTTAATATTCTAGAGATGTTTAGAATATGGGATTTCCTTGAATCCCAAGAAATGTATCTTTAGTGTGGAAGAGGGAAAATTTATTGGGAATATTGTGACTAGGGAGAGGGTAAGGATTGATCCAAAATATGTTAAATCTATTGATCTTATCCCTTAGCCTAAGAATGTTAAGGTAGTTCAATCATTCTTTGGTCAAATAATTTTTTTTAGAAGGTTTGTTTTTAACTTTGTGGAAAGAAAAAAGGCCATCTCTAAGGTTTTGAGGAAAGGACAATTTTCAAGATGAGATAATGAATCAAACTTTATAGGAATCAAATATTGTACCAATGCTATCAAACCTTGATTACTTAAAAAACCTTTTCAATTATTTTCCTTTGCTTCATTCTCTATTATTGTTGTTGTTTTGCTAGAGAAGAACAATTATGGATATGAGTAGCCAATAGAATTATTTAGAAAATATTTAAGAAGTGTTGAATTAAATTATTCCATAATGGAAAATCATGCCTATGCTCTTATTAAGGTGGTAAAGAATTTTTTAACATATCTCATAGGATCTCATATCATAACTTTTGTGTCACATATAGGTGTCTGGGATATCTTCATTCAACAAGAGGCATCAAGAAAAATGTCTATATGAATCAACAAGATCCAATAGTATTACATGGAGTTCAAACAACCAAGTTAGTTAGAAGTCAAGTCTTAGATAGATTAATGGCTGATGCAAATTTAGATGCAGTTGAAATACATCAGATAAACTCTAACCTATCTCTTACTCCATACCAGTTGAAATATTATCCTTGGTACAAGGACATTATATTTTATTTATAAATTTAAGTTATCCTCTAGAATTGAATGAAAAACAAAGAAGAACATTAAAGGTGGAATCTCATAGGTACATGCTACTCTAGGGATAGTTAATACAGAGAAACCTTGATGGTGTAATCCCAAAGTGTTTAGATAAGGAGTAGTTTACAAAAAATATCAAGGAATTCCACCAAGGGTTGTGTTGTGAGAATTTCATGTTTAATACTACTATCATAATATTGTGAGAGTAGGATATTGGTGGCCTACATTATTTAGAGATGTAGCTAAAGTTGTAAAATAGTGTGATGCTTGCTAGAGGCCTTTTGGTAAGTTAAAGTTTGTAGGTGCACTCCTCGTTACTACCATTTCAATGAAGGATCTGTTCTATTAGTGGGGTATAGATTTTATGGGGAAGATAATAGAAAAATCGAGTAATGGTAGAAATGGATATTGGTGTCCATTGACTTTCAAAAAATGGGTTGAATTAGTCCCTACAAGAAATGCTACATCAAAAATAGTGATTGATTTCTTGTTAAATATTATTATTACCAAGTTTGATGCATCATCCAAAATAGTTTTTAATAATGCAAAGTGTTTTATGTCCTAAGATTTTATTGATGTGTTCAAAATATGAAATATTGTTAAAATACTCATCCCCTTATCATCCACAAGGAAATGGAAAAGTTGAGTCTAGTAACAAGAGCATCATGAATATAATAAAAAAAACTTTGGATACAAACATGAAGTGATAGGGTGATAAACTAACATTTACTATTTTGGGAAAATAGAGTCACATAAAAGAAAGTTATTGGTAGGATTCCCTTTAATTTAGTCTATGGCATGAAGGCCAAAATTCCAATCAGCATTGAGCTACTAGTCTACAAGATGCTACAACAAATTTAAGGGGAAGAAGTAGACACCATTTCCCAAAGAGTGCATGAGTTGACTGAGCTTGAAGAAACAAGAAGGGTTTTCCATGAGAGAATCTTGTTAAGATGACAAAAAAATAAAGCACCTCTTTGATAAGAGGGTTATCAAGAGGGAGTTTCAAATTAGGGATATTATTCTCATGTATAATTCTAGGTCTGAAGATAAGGGAAAACATGGAAAAATTGATGTCCTATTAGTTTGGCCCTACCAAGTTGCTAAAGAACATGGTCAAGGAACTTTTTATCTTAATATTTTGGATGGATAATTCACGAATATGTTAGTTCATGATGAGAACTTTAAGAATTACTTCTCTTAAGGATGAGGTTCTATGAACCTTTGTATATTATTTACTTTTTCTATTATCTATTTTGGCTTGTACATGTTTGTATTGTGAGCACCCTCATGTAGTCACGATCCTTGTTTGATCATGATGAAGTGTGTTTATCTCAATGTCTCTTTCTATCTTTGTTTTGGTCTACTCTTAGAGTTCTATATCCTTGTTTTGCTTGCAAGAGACACACATCCTGAACTACAGCCAATAGTGGCACTTCATTTTTATTGTGTCTCTTTTCTCTATTTTTCCCTTGTGATGATATTTCTTTATGTTAGACTACTTTTAATAATTGATCTAAGATAGTATAAGTAGGTTTTTAATAATTCAAAATGATTCTTAAGTTGCTTCATTATGTTATCCCTTAAATTCTCACTGTGTTGAAGATTGCAAATTTTCAAGAGTTTCTAAGTTTTGGGCGTGTTTAAATCATTTCCTTATGTTTTGTATGTTGATAGAGTTTTGTTCTTTCAAGTTTTTCCACCTTGGTATTCCAATATCAATATTCCATCCTTACCATTTCTACCTTCCCATTATCCACTATGCTATCAACATTCATCCTCACAACATACCCTTCCACTCAATCCTAATAATCTAGTCTAAAGCCTTGAAAATGTCAAATTTATATATGCAAAATTTGTCAACCTATCAAACTTGTTAGCATTGTTATGCTAGTTGTCCAAAATTTAAAGTGTGCTAATACATTAGAATATTTTCTATTGTTAGAGTTACAATATTTCTCTTCCCTAGGTACTTGTTCCTTGATTTTCTTGATCCCAAGCACCCAAAATCTATTTTCATTCATTAGGCTTGTTCATTCAAATTTCCCTCATTCAACATAGATTACCTTTGAACCTTGAAAAAGCATAAATGGAAATGATGACTTGTAGCACTTTGAAATACTTGGAGGTTGCTCCCACCTACCACCAGTGCATTTGAGGATGCTTTTAATGACATGACTCATGTGATGACTTTATAGATCATATTTTTCCCACTGAAAACCACTATTCACTATAAAGTCATGAATTCACAAGTATTTTCAATGATAGAAAAATGATGAAGACTCCTAAAAATAATTAATACACCACGTAAAGTTCGATTATTGTTTCAAAAACTTCACGAGATCTTTCTTTGCACACACTTTGGGAATAATGGTACCATTGATATAGAGAATATTTTTAGATTAGGGAAGAAAATTCCTCGAATTTTTTTAGTGTGTCTAGATAGATTTGTAGCATAATTTTTTATGGGATTCAAGGAAAATGATGATAAATGGGTATGGGTTTTCTCTATTTTATGTTATCCATGAGTAAGATTCATATATCATAGATTCAAAATCTCACTAAGGATCAAAATGTAATTTCATTTGGGGTAAGAGGAGAAGAGAAAATAGAAAAAATAAAAGAACAAACATTTTACAAAGTAGAAATTAGAGAAAATTATAGTGAACCTTAGGGTTTGAGTTTCCTATTCTAGGTACCATGAGTTTATTATTATATTATTGTTGGTTTTTGTAAAATGTGTAATGAAAAATTACTATAAAATTTGAATAAAGGATATATAAATAGTTGATCTAAAATTGTTGGAGTGTCTTCATGAATATTTTATATATTTCCTTTGATGGGTTTTAATTAGTTAGTTAGCTAGAAGGCCATAAAATTATTCCAAATACTTTGTAATGTATCTTTTCATAAGTTAATAAAGGAATATATAGGTTTACTACTAGATCATCAAGTAGACTTTGATAAGGTTTTTGGACCTATGTGTCTAGTAATTTGCATATATAGAACTTAGTTTATGTGTGTACTTGAATAAATTTGGTCTTCAAGTATAATTTAATTAAGGTCTGTAACCATTTGTTTTTAGTTGTCACATATTTCACATGAATCCAAGGCTTTGTGCCCATTGGATAAAGGCAATAATCTACACTTTTTTCCCCATTCCATCTCCCCAACACATTAAAATTTATTAAAAATTATATGTATTTTTAGTTGTGTTGTCATTGCAAACTTTTGTATATGTGAGTGTAGAACAACAATAGGGAATATTTTATCCATTCTTTGAACACTCCACTAGTTATCTCTTTACTACTACATAAAACTTTATTTTGCATATTTAAACCAACACACAAATATTTTATAACAACCTATATAGGGGTATAAAGTGTATTGGGTATGGTTTGTAGTAGGGCATATGTTTAGTCCCATTAATACTATAACTCAACACCTTAGGAAAGCCCCCCTTGGTCTTGTATAACTAGAAGCAAAGGAGGTCTTACTCACCTCACTAATTGATCCTAAATTTCTCAAATTGAATATAGGTTTTATGGTATCTTTTCTAGCTTTGACACCCTTGGCACTTGGGAAATTATACAACCTTAGGGATTTGGGACCTACAACTCAGATCACCAACACTATAAAATAGTATTTGAGGAAGTGGTTTTATAAGTGAATTTGCATGTATAGGTGCTATTGGAAAGCTTCCAGAATTCTTCCAAATTTATTGTTGGTGAGTGATCTTGTAAAGAATTGCATTTTAAGTTTCTTTTAATCCTCTTTTATATTTGATAAAATATTGTATAGGTTTTAGAATGTGGGGTTTTTATATCCCAATAGGGTTTTCCCCATGTAAATTAGTATGTCATGGTATAATTTTTTTATCTATATTTGAGATTGTGTTTCTCTACTTAATATAATTATTTTGGATCAAATTTTAACTTTTATGTACTTCACTCCCTTTAAAATTAATGGAGGTTATTTTCACACACCTTATTTCCTTACAATTGGTATTAGAGCTTGATCACCTTTTATTCTAGTTGTTGGGGATAGGGTTTTTTTGAGCTAATCATCATTTAATTGGGATCTTGTGTAGAAGGATAACTTTGTGATATTTATTTCATGAAATAAATATAGCAAGCACATTAGGGAGGATTGAGGTAGAAATATTTTTTAGGCACAAACTTTGAGATATAGAAACTAAAAAAGGAAGATTTTTTGATTGATCGTGACCTATGGAATGTTGTTGATACAAATATTCATAGACCTATGGATGATTATCAAACATCTTAGTATGATGTAATAGACCAAAAAGTGAAGGTTCTAATAATATTGTACCTTGTAGATTCTATTCTTATTAATGTCCTTGAAGAACTCACTACAAAACCTTTATGGAAGAAATTTAGAGAGATATGTCAAGCCAAAGTTGTATTCCTTGAAGATTAAATAATTTGGATAAATTATAGGTCTCCTATAAGAATTTAACATGTTGGTGACTCAATTAAAATCTATGTCTATGAACATGGATAAGGAGGAAAGATGTCAAACTTTGTTGTGTTCTTTACTAGACTCACGAGATAACCTAGTCATAAAAAATTAGGAGCATTTCTATCACTTTGAAGGTAGATGTTTTTGGTTATTTATTTTTGAAAGAGATGAGGATGAAGGTATCTTTAAGTGTAAAAGAGGTTGAGTGTTCAAGGAAGACCAAAGAAATCTCAATAAGAAGAATGACAAGCAACATGAAAAATATAGATCCAAGTCCAAGGCGAGATCTAAAAATCTTGGAAAGTGTACAAAGCCATTTTCTAGAACTAAGATAAACATGGCCACTTCCATAAGGAAGAAAATAAAATAAGTTTGATTCCAACTCCGATTATAAGAAGAAAAAGGGTGACATGTCCATTATAGCTTTGACCACTTGTGTAGGTAAGAATGCATGGTTAATTGACCTAGGTGCATCCTTTCATATGACCTTGAATAACATTGATTTTGTACATATGAAAAATATAAAGGAGGTAAGGTGTACTTGGGTGGCATATCTTTTTTAGCTATTTTTGGTCATGGTTGTAGACAAATAAAATTACCTAATACTAGAATTAGGAGTTTAGGTGGTGTTTTGTATATCATATGAAATTAACATGTAATATATTATATGTGAGCAAACTAATAGATGTGAGTGTGTAGTTGATATTTTTTAATAACATGTCAAAAGTGTAAGAGATACAATGGTGATTTCTAGAGTTAATGGACTTGAAATTTATTTTTATCTTTGATACATACACTTTGAGTGCAATAGTAGTTCTATGAAAACTAAATTTATGACTAATTTATTAGGTAAAGAGGTAGTATCCTCTTCAATAGATGGTCATAGATTTTGTGTACTAAGGGTGCTCTTTCTATTAGATATAATTTACTTGCAAAAATGTCTATGTTATGACATTTTAGGCCACATAGGAGAGAAGGGTCTACAAACCTTAAAAAATAAAAACATTGTTGAAGGTTTTACATATTGCAATTGTAGCGTCGTAAATTGTCACCCATGATAATTTCACACTATCCTTTTCTCCCCCTTAAGTGCATGGGCCTAATTATACCCCTAATTTCTTACATTATGCACTCTATGGCCTGTTTGGATGTTTATCAATAAAACCCATGTATAAAACCAATGCAAACATTTAATATTTTCCCCCAACACCTTAGATCTCATAAAATAGGGCCAAGACCTGGTCACCCTAAGCAACTTGGTCCCCCTATTTTTCCTCCAAAATTTAATATGTCGGAGGTGGCATTTTATTATTTGAATTTCAAATGTCAAATGTCAGCTATTGGGATTTAGTTTTTGGGAAATTAGATTAAATTCCTATAAATACCTAGTCATTTCATCATTTGAAAACTAATTGGAAAATATTGGAAATCAAGAGCACTATCAAGTAATCAAGATCAAGTCAAGAGCATTCAAGAGCAAGATTATTGCAACATCAAAGTATCATGTCAAGTTGTATGTAAGTTTGTTTATGTTTATCTTATTATTTTATTTGTGATATCTAACCCTTGTAGGTATATTTCAAGAAAATCAAGCAAACAACAATTAAGCCTTGAGGAGATGTGCATGACTTCAGTCCTTTGAGGAAGCCATTTTTAAGTGGTGAGTTGTAGTCCATTGTTGATTCATCATTCATTCATCATTTACCCTCTATTCCTCAAAAGTATAAGTTCTATTTCATTGGAATTGCCATTGTCGAGGTGGAAACACCAACATGGGGTTTGATCGGGCAAGCCCCTATATGGCACAATCTTTCTCATCTCTTTAAGTGTGTAGGTTTTAGATCTAAAGAATATTGGGAGAAGATTGAAGGTCAATTATTCATTGTTGTATTCAAACCCCACATCTTGACAACATACAAAAACTCAGTTATCTTGACACCCGACAAAGATCTAATAGTGCAACACCTAGGAAAAGAAGGCTCTAATTTAGCTCTAGAGGACTATGAAAATAGATCTAAGATTGGTCAAGAAGGACATATTCACCCTAGGTGACTTAGTACGCCATCTTTAGCCCCAAATTTGTATCATAGGTGCACACTACTCTGCTTAGTCTATTTGCAAAGTCTAAATTTATTTGACTTTCCAGATCTGTTGTTTTTGCATCAAAATAGTTATTTACATCATTAGCCTAGTCATTTCATTGCATTTCATTCCTAGAACCATTCCAAATTTGGTCGAGGACAGGTTGACTCAACTTTTAGGTTGAAATTCAATCTATATATTGTCCAAATTCATTAAACCCTCACTACCTCAAATCTCAAATCAAATATTGTGGAAAAGCACCATTGAAATCCTAGGTGATTTCTCATAAATCTTGTATTCTTCTGAATCTTATTAATTTGAGGTGTTTGGATCTTATTCAATATATTATGGTTCATTTATTGATGATTATAGTAAGAAATGTGTTTATTTTCTAAAACAAATATAAAGTTTTTAGTTATTTTAAAAAAAATAAAATAATGGATGAGTTATAGACTAGAAAGAAAATTAAATGTTTGAGGATTGACAATGGTGGTGATTTTTTCTTAGAATAATTCTGACAAATTTTAAAAGAATTATGGTATTTTTTTTTTAGACTACAAGAGTTGGTCGGGTATCCATCGCCCTATAAATTGTAGTGTGCCTGGTACAATTTTTTCATCTGACTAGTGGTGCTAGCATGACATGCCCTCTGGTACCACAGGTTTTGGGGGAGACTAGACCTCGTGACCTCTTTCCTACAACAAGATGCTTTAGCCAATTGAGCTAGGCCCCCCACCCAAAGAATTATGGTATTTAGAGACAAAAGAGAAATCTATATATTCCTTAGAATAGAATAGAATTGCAAAAAGAATAAAAATGAGATTGATGGAAAAGGCTTGGAGCATGTTTATTTGAGTTGGATTGGAACCATATTTTTGGTCTAAGGTTGTAGCTATTGTATACTACTTGAATAATAGGTCTCCTACATTAGATCTTGTGGATAAAATGCGCATGGAGGTATGGTTGAGTCATAAGCCTTCATTGAGACATATAAGAGTTTTTGGTTGTGGGGCTTATACATATTTGCCAAGGGAGAAGTAAAAAAATTTGGAGAATGACGCTGTTAAATATATCTTCATTAGTTATATTTACAGTGTGAAAGGGCACAACCTTTGGGAACTTGTTGCACAAAAGGTAATATATAATAAAATTGTGATTTTTAGAGAAACTACGCCTTCTTCTATTGTCTTACAACATAAAGAAACAAAAAAGAAAGAGTGATTTAGCTTCCTTATATGCACAAGAAAGTTGAATCAAGACCCTTGGATGCACAAAAACTTGAGGAGAGTTCATCAAGATGTGAATCTTCAAAACAAGAAGAAGAACCTCCAACTAAACTTGTTTGAAGGTCTATGATGCATAAACAACCATAAAAAGGTATTATCCTAATGATTGGTGTATTTTTTCTTTAAATATTAATGTTGATGAACCAATATTTGTACAAGGTATATTATATGTGATGATGTAAAGTCCTAAAAAATAGCCATGGATAAAGAAATGTCAACACTTGAAAAGAATGACACATGAGACCTTATACCGTTTTTTGAAATACATAAACCCATTGGATACAAATAGGTGTTCAAAGAGAATATTAGTTCAAATGAAAATATTCAAAAATGCAAATCACAATTGGTTGCAAAAGGTTACTCCTAGGTTGAGGGGGTTGATTATAGTGAAATTTTCTCCTATTGCAAAAATGACATCCATTAGATTCTTAATATCTATTGTTGTAGCTTATGACTTAGATGTTAAGGAAATGTGAAAATGACTTTCCTTCATGGTGATTTGGAGGAGGATATTTATATGACAACCAAATCATCATGTGGTTAAACGTAAAATAAATCTAGTTTGTAAACTAAATAAATCCTTATATGCCTTGAAATAAAGTCCTTAGATGTGGTACTAAAATTTTGATACATATGGGTTGATTTTTGGATTTAAGAGATCCAAATCTTATCACTATATATGTGTTAAATTTGGTGGCAATAATTTCCCAATTATTGCTTTATACATTAATGATGTGTTATTTATTAGTGAATATATAGTTTGATTCAAGAATTAAAATCTCAGCTCTCAATAAAGTTTAAAATGAAATATCTTGGTGTGGCTAAACAAAATCTTGGGATAGAAATCAAAAGAGAGAGGGAGAAAAAAAAGCTGTCTTAGCTAGAGTAAGTTTGTAAATTTAGTTTTATAGAGGTTTAACATACAAGATTGTATACCATTGTGTATTTTTTTTAAATGGAGGATTCAATACTTGGTGGGACCCATGAAGCAAATTCCCAACACACACCACTATAACCTCAATCTACATGAGCTACTCTCCAATTATACAACGGTAAATCCAAGGTATGACCATCATCCATATTTTCTAACAACTTTACCATTTAGTCTACCCCTAAGGGTTGTAGAACATTGTGTGTTCCTATTACGATGGGAATGAAGTTATCTATTACACATTTTCATACATCCCCTTTGAAGATGGAAGACATGAGAAGAGTGTCTTTGAGAATATTTTTAGAATCTTAATGTATGATATGGTTTGTATTGGACATTACACTAGCCAAATAGTGGGAGTACTTAGCCAATATATGTCTAATCTCGACCCAGAGTTCATTAGAATGTAGTTAAAAGAGTCTTCAAATATTTCTGGGTTACCTTAGAGTATTCCTTATGTTTTCATGGTACAAGAGATAAAAATTTCCTAGATGTTCATGGTTAAGTGGACTTAGGCTAGGTAGGTGATGTGGATAGTAGAAGATCCACTAGTGCATATGTTTTTACTTTATTTGGTGGTTTTATAAGTTGGATGAGTAAGCAACAATTTGTGGTTACTTTATCCTCTATAGAGGTAGAGTATATAGTGGCAACTCATGTCTATAAAGAACCTATTTGGCTTGAGATATTGTGTTTTAGATATTGAGTTAAAATAAAGAGTAGCTACAGTTTATTGCGACAATGAGATTGCTATCTACATAGTGAAGAACCCAATTTTTCATGTCGAAACTAAGCATATAGATTTTTAGTATCATTTTGTGAGAGACATGGTCAAGGATGGAAAGGTAAATTTAGAAAAGGTCTAGAGAATTTAAAAAATGTAGATACATTTACCAAAACTGTGAGTACAAAGAAGTTTAGATGGTGCTTGGATTTTATGAGTCTCTTGACACCTAGAAATTGATTCCATGATGGTATGTTTTTGATAATATAAGCAACATTTATAGGGTGCTATACCATTTACAAGAAAATCCCATAGGGCCAAAAAGGAACCAAGTTCGTCAAAACATCAAAAAAGACCAAGCAGAAACAACAAAAATAGGACACAAACACAACACATAAATAGTGGAAACCTAGCACAACACAGACCCGACCACTAACTATCAACATTTTCCCATTTCTAGATGAAAAGGTTTAAAACATCATCCCCAATCTAGTTGGTACCTTCATCCGTAGTGTTCTCGTTTGCTCCCTCCTTGATGATGTCTAAAAGAGTGACGCCCGACCTGTGAATCAATTTGATGGTGAATCGATCCAGACTATTGAATTTACGTTCTAGTTTAATAACCCACTCCTGTAGCATGCCAAGGTCCTCGTCCTTGCCTTTCTTTCTCTGGGTCTCCTCTTCTATGCCAACTCTAGAATCTGAGGAGTAGGTGGATTCATCCTTAAGCATTTGGTTCATGTTAGAGAAATTAATAGGGCCCTCCATGAAACCTTCTTCCATCTCCTCACCAGTGTCTTTTTTGCCTTTAGTTCTACTACCAGTCTGCTTTAAATCACTAGAAATCTTGTTATGCCTTGCATAAGCACCCCACTTTGATCTGGATCAAAATGGGTCCCCCTTTTTGTCCTTTTTCTCGTTGGCCTTTGGTTTTCTGCCTTAGGCGTTTTCCTTTCAAAGTTCTGTCGGAGGCGGAACTAGGACCAATACCGGACTTGGAAATTCCTTCTAAGTTCGGGTCTTGTTCCTTCCCCAGTTCCGGTTCCAACAGACCTTGGTTTTCATTTCTTTTGTTCTTTGTCGGAGTCGTGTCCGGGCCTGGTTCAGAATGTTGAATTTTCTCAAGTTCCTCATTTTGGTCCCGTCTTGGGTCCGACCCCGCCTTTTCTTTTCTCTTCATTGGTCTTTGTCGGTTTATGTCCTTTGCCTTAGGTGTTTTCTTTTTGGCCTTGGACATTTTGTTTCATGTGTTTTGGAAAACCTAGAACCGGAACCGATTCCAAACTTGGAATTTCTTCCAAGCTCCGTTTTTTGTTCCTTCCCTGGCCCCGGTCCCGCCGCTTTTGTCTTCTCTCCCTTGCGTGTCTGTTCGCGTTGTTCCGCTTGTCCTGTTCTTTTCATTTTGTTTCTTTTTTGCATTGTTGTGGGGTTGTCCTCCCCTTTCCTCATTCTCTTTCTGTTCCTTTCTTCCTCCTCTTTTGGATGACGCCAGAGGCGGGTTCGGAACAGAATCTGAACCCGAAACTTGGAAAAGTTTTTGGTTTAGATTTTGGTTCCAACCCCGATTTCACCTTGTTGATCGCTCTGCTTTGGCTCCACCGGTGTTTTGTTCCCATCTTTTGCGTTTTGGGTATTCTCACAGACAGGGATCCAAGACGGGGTATGAACTTGGGAATGTTGATTATTTCCCTGGCTCGTTCTCGCCCTGACTTCGGTCCTGGTTCCAGTTTTCTTTTGGCCCCGCCCCTGCCAGTTTTGAAGGCAGGGGATGTCATTTCTGGGTCATGTTTTGTCCCGATCCTGATTTTGCCGAGACTTGTTTAAATTTTGCTTCCCATTCCCGTGTTGGCTCCGCCTCCGCCGGAGTTGAGTTTATTTTTGGTAAAAGGCATGATATTAATGTATTGTTCTAACGAAGACCTTGTTTTGCAGGATCAGGTTCTGTGCGTGGTGATCTATCTTAGGGAGTTAGCCAGAATTTTGAGTTCGGTGGAAGGTTTCGATGATTCAACAGAGTTTCCCCAAAGGAGAATGGGTTCGTCACCGAGAAAACATTGGGTCACTATAACATCTCCCCGACCACATGAAGTCACGCCGACTGAGGGAGGTCGCGCGTAAGAGGGTTTTCGGGGAAGGTTTGCTTTCTCGCTATGAGGTTTCATCGACTCATGTGGGTCATGCCAATGCAGCAAGGGGGAGTCTATCGGTGGTCTTTGGAAAAAGAACAGAGATATCACTATGAAAAAAGGGTTAACTAAGTAAAACCTTCGCCAAGACAATAGATGTCTGTAGGACATCTCCCCGACCAGCTAACGCTACAGCGACACATGTGAAATAAAAGAGCCTAGTCGGCACGACTAAAGAAGGGTTTCAACGAAATGAAAGGATCGCCAAGGGTGATCCCTTTGGCGTAGTGTCTAGCCAAAGGGGCGAGGTCTCAGTGACAAGAGTGGCTTCGACGTAGGGATTTGGTCTCGCCACAGGATCTTGGCGATGGGCGAAGGTCACACCAAAAGGAAATGCGCTCAAGGAGAAAGCGAGGGTTCGTTGAAGGATTGGAGCTTTGCCATGTGGTCTCAGTGAAGGGTTGGTGTCTCACCAACATACGATATTGATTAGACCATCGTTGACTGCCCGGGAAGCTCGCGTGGCATAGGCCTGACTGATCACGAGGAAATCTGTAGGATGCAAGCAATGTGGGATCCTTCTGAGATCATGAGCTAGTGGACCAGCTCAGGAATTATGATATCTTGATCTGAAGAAGAAGCTCAGCGCTTTGCTTCCATGGGAGCAGTCAACGTGCAAAACAAGCAGAGAGCCGAAGGTAGAAGATAAAGCCGTAAAAAGAGGGGACAACTATGAGATCTCCTGGCAGAGGTAGCTCGACATTAATGATGATATTTTAGGGCACTCAAAGCAGCACCACTGGAGTTCGAAAATGGACATGGAGGCCAGAAATAAGTGCGGTAGCTACAAAAGATCTATGGATCTTTCTAGGAGACAATCTTCATCGACATAAGACAGCAAGGATTCAGATTTATTGTAGAACCATTTTTCTGCAAAGATTTGAGTGCCGACCCTCTGACATAGGAGATATTTTGTAAACCCTAAAATATGGGGCTGACATGCTTTTCGAGAAGGAATGTATATATGGCATTCTTGCCTCTTTGTCAAGAGGAGAATGACTAAAGTTAGAACCTCTAGAGTAGAATAGGAATAGAGGGGATAGAAGCTGATCCTGATTCTTTGTAATAGGAGCTTCTTTTTTCTTCCTGAGTAGGAGTTAGATTTAGTAGAATAGACTAATGTGTCTCTCAAATTTCTTAGTGTAAACGGAAACAATTTGGAGCCACAAATTTTCTATACACTGGTGATTGTGCCAGCTTTGTAATTGTTGTTTATCTGTTTTATGAATAGTAGAAGCAACCAGATCTTAATCTACTTCACCTTGTGTTCCAGAATGCTTTTTGTCTTGAATTAATCATCTGATTTTGAAAGCTTTCAAGGAATGAAGTTTGATTTGATGTTTTGTTTAGATAGTAATTTGCAATCTGTTGTTGAAGTCAACACTGTGAATGGATGAAGCTGTGTGTTAGTCACAAGTTAATTTTGTTCTACAGTTTTAGTTAGGAATTCCTTGGGAGATGATAGGTCTGGTTAATTCAGATGAAGTATCATTCTTTTCTGTTCCAAAGCCCTGATCTATATTTTGTTGTTTCTTTTAAAAACCCTGGTTAGAGTAGGTTTTAGATTCGTGTTTAACTCCAGAACAATCCAAAAGCTCAACACCAGCAGGCCCCTTGAACATTACTGTCGCATTGGCCACTAAGTAACATCAGCATAGTTGAGACCCAACTACCAAGACCTTGGGAGCTAAGGCATCCATGTGTTGCCTTTCTCTTTCAGGAGAAGCAAAGTAGCAATATTCTGCTTGCATTGTTGTGGTGCCAAAATCGCTATCAACAAATCTCATCCACAGTAGCCCCTTTTTTTTCTTCACCAGTCTATGGGACCTCCTCACACTAGTTTTTTTTGACCCCACCTCAAAGCTCGCAACCACCATAGTGTCGCCCTTAGAGTCTTTTTCCTTGGTGCTTTTTCCTTTACTGTCATTGGTCAACAAGTCCACCTAGCATGAAGACTCTTTTTCCCCTTCTTAGCAGTGGGTCTACTGTCCTTCTTGTTGGTTTTTATTTTTAGCTCACATAACCCAGTCACAACCTTGTACTGGGCCAACCTGACCATGTTTTTCTTCTTTTTTGACAGGGGTTTAGATTTAGACTCAACACTGGGTTCAATTTCAGATATGGGGGTTTTCCTCTTAGGACCCTCCAAAGTAGCAGGGGAAGGATTATCGGGGGCTAAGTTAGGAGGTTCTAGTTCCTCCACATGCATAGCCGAGATAGGTTTGGGAGGGCACAAGGCCAAATGGAATTGATAAAGCCTAAATATTATGCCCTAATGCAATAGAAAGGGAGGCAGAGTATCAGGGTTGAGAGCGGCAACTTCATGGGAATCTTTGATCAAATTTTCCAAGGAAGTTAGCAAAAATAAAGGGAAGCCAAGTATCATCTTGTGTCATAGGCAATTTAATAGTGGAAAATGGTAAAAGTAAATCACCTTGTATCTACCTTCTAATGTAGCATATTTCATAATAGCAAGACACACCTTGTCCCAGGGTTTTGGTAGCGCCTCACAGTCGAATCCCGACTGCTTTTTAACCAGCTTCTCATTGCCCTTGAAGAAGGCATTGAGACTCTCTGAGTCTTGCATTTTGGTGTGTTTTTAATATTTATTGCCATCATAGGGGAGGCCCATCGCCTTACCAATCACTTCTTCATCCACTTCAAATGAAATTCCACCCATGGTGACCTGCCTATCCTTCCATGAACCAACAAATTAGGCTGAAAACCTCTCATCGTGGCCCACAAGATTCTCTAAAAGTAGTGCCAGTCCTCCCTCCATATAGATATTCCAAGCTATGGGGTACCTACAAACTCCTCATAGTTATCTAGCTCGGTCCTCACCCTATCACCTCCCATTGTGACCCACAACACATAGGAACTAACCCAGAGAAAAGTTAGCCAAAAAATGGATAGCCCGCTGGAGAATTTACCCTTTCTTAAACTATCATTACTTCACCAACCAGGATAGTAAGGAGTAACAAAAGCAATTTCAAATTTACGTGCTTCATCAGTCATTCCCAATGATGCTAGCACCATAGGGCCATAATCATCACTTAAGAGCCAAAAATTAAGGCAATAAGAAATGAATATTAAATTTGGATAAATAATATCCATTGTGCCAATGGTCTATATGAAGTTACAAATTTCCCTAGGCCATTTAGCCATGGGGGGAAGATTTGAAAATTTTAAGTACATCTTAAAAGATCTTATTAAAATCATTAGATGTCTTAAATTGGAATGATTAAATAAACTAGCGATGAACATCACATTACACACATTCTAGGAGATTTGATAGGATATGTAGTACACTTGAAAAGACAGTCCATAAAGACCAAGGACCCCACCATACATAGTTATGAAATAATAAATCCATGCGCCCACCCACTTTAAACTTGCCACTTCACCCAGCCAAGTCCTTGTCATCTAAGGTACCGTTGAGTAGTGCCACATGTACCCATGATAAATACAATTGTTAACCATCATTGAATGGTTATATTCCTTTGCTCCACGAGGATTAATCCTTGTATAGATTCCAGTAGTGCTTCGAGCCTTTTCCAACACTTGCATAAACATCAGGTGGAACCCAAGTTGGCTAGGCCATCAGCCACCTGGTTGCCTTCCCTATAGGTGTGAGTCAAGTATTTCCTTTCAAATTTTGAGAGTAATAAATTTATGTCAAGTAAAATATCCCTGATGTCCCAACCAAGCAATCGGCTAGAATTAATAAAGTCAATCACAGTCTTAGAGTCCCCTTCAATATGTAAATTTTTGATACCTAGAGTGACAACAATCTCGACGCCCTTAAGCAATGCCCGTGACTCAGTCATTATAGAAGAATGAATGTCGATTCCTCCAAAAAACCCAACAACCAAGTTTCCCTTATAGTCCCTTATAACACCACCAATACTGGCTAAACCAGGGTTCCCCTTGGCCGCACTGTCAAAATTCAGTTTAAACCAACCCAAATCTGGAGGTTTCTAAACAATATTTTTCCTAGCTAGGGACTTGGAATTATCAAAGGAGTTGGTCCCAAGCTTAAAGTTCCAAGAATTTTCCATTTTGATCTCCCAATTAGTAGGGGAAATATCTAATGGTTTCCACTTGAGTAGAGAGATACTTTCAGAAATAAGTCTGGACCTAATGCCAAAGAATTCCTTGGGGCTCATCTCAGTGTCTTTGAAGATTCAATTGTTCCTTTCTTTCTATAGGCACCGGCAGATGATGGGGGGAGTTTGCCTCTAGATTTCTATGGGGAGGGGGTGTTGAAAGGGACCAATCCAACCTTCAATAAAGGATATTAAATCCTTATTCAGGATCTAGTGAGTAGACAACTTTTAGAAAGCCAGGTCCTAAACTTCAGCAGCATATGGATAATGCAGTAATTGGTGATCCACTGACTCTTCATTATTTTTGCATAACATACACTTTTTTGGGATCTGAAAGTCCTTTTTCCTTAGGTTATCTTGGGTTAGGACACTATTATGACACACCGTCCACCAAAATAAATTTATTTTTGGAATCAAGTGTCGATTCCAAAACCGTTTCCAAATCTTGCTCTAAGAGCCCTTGTCTGACAACAAATAGTAAGTTGTCTTGACAGAGAGGTTGCCCTTGCTTTCCAAGGACCAAAATAAATCATCTTCAACATCAGATAAGGGGATTCTAGACAAGGAAAGTAAGTCCTATAAGGAACAAGCCAGACATTTCA
The DNA here is from genome assembly GCA_007258455.2 of Sequoia sempervirens. Classification (NCBI taxonomy): domain Eukaryota; kingdom Viridiplantae; phylum Streptophyta; class Pinopsida; order Cupressales; family Cupressaceae; genus Sequoia; species Sequoia sempervirens. The sequence continues at coordinate 207,028 of VDFB02356654.1, read as the reverse complement.
AGTCAGGGGAAAGAGGGTAGCATGAGCCAAGGTCTTTCCATCTCCTAACACCCAATGGACCATGAAGGTAGTCACACACATTCCTACCAAAGAACTAAATTGTAGGTTCCATTAGGTTTTTAAACTTAGAATAGGCCAAGGGGGAATCAAATAGCCAAGGGTCTTCACAGAAGCGAATACAACTTCCTCTACCAAGCTTCCATCTCAGGCCAGATTGAAGCAACTTCTTCATTTTGCAAATATTATTCCAAGCTAAGGACCCACGAGGGTGATCATTCTCAATGCACCTAATTAGGGGATAGTTGCCCAGGTACTTGGCATTCATTATCCTGTACCAGTCCTTTTTATTCCTTAAATGGTCCCACCCCAACTTGGCAAGCAAGGCTTTGTTGGTATATTGGAATTTCCTAATGCCTAGCCATCCCCCAGATTTTGGAAGGAACACCTTCTCCCAACTGACAAGCGACATTTTCTTCCTTTCCTCAATACCAGACTAGAGGAAGACTCTCTAAATCTTTTTAAATTTCTGAGCAATATAACTGGGCATTTTGAATGTAGAGAGGAAATAAACTAGAATCCCCTGAAGGGTAGTAGTAAGGAGCTATAGTTTACCAGCATGACTCAAGATTGAACCTTTCCACCCTGCAAGCTTCCTTTGAATCCTTTCAAGAATAGTATTCCAAAAATTGGGAGTGAATTCCTTAATAGTGAGGGGGAGACCCAAATACATTGAAGGAAGTGAGGCACTCACACAACCTAAAACAATAGTCACACGATCTTGTAGAATAGGAGTGCATTTAAAGAAATAGATCATACTTTTATTATAATTAATGCACCAACTTAACAAGCTGCATAAAGATTGAGGTAACTTTTCCATTTTCTGGCTTCCACAACCGAGGCTTTCCTAAATAACATAGTGTCATCCACAAATTTTTGAATGGTAGTAGGGTCAAGGGTGGTGGATAGCTTGACACCCTTGATGGAGCCCTCCAACAACATACAAGTAACATTCCTACTCGGAACATCAACCACCATTATGAACAAATATGGGGACAGGGGGTCCCCCGGTCTAATATCCCTCCCAATTGCAAAGAAACCTTGAGGCACTCCATTGACCAGAACAAAATACCTCACTGTGGTAACACATTCCAAAATGATATTGATCACTCTTTGATTGAAGTCGAACTTATCAAGGACTTTGGGAAGAAAGTTCCACAAGACTTTATCATAAGCTTTAGAAATATCAAGCTTAAACACCCTACTAGCATTGTTACACTTGTCCATAAAATGTAAAATTTCATGAGTGGTAATAGCCGCATCTAAGATATGACGAACTAGAACAAAGATTTCTTGATTAGGGCTTATCATTTTATCCAGGAGGGGTTTCAAGCAGTTCACCAGGATTTTAGAAAAGATATTATAAACAGTATTACAAAGGCTGATGGGATGGAAGTCAGCCATGGTCTATGGTTCCTCTATTTTAGGGACAAGGGAAATGAAGGTGTGGTTTAACTGTTTAAGCAATTTTCCAGAATTGAAAAAATCCCTTACAGTCAAAGTAAGGTCCTCCTCCACAATATCCCAAAATGTTTGAAAGAAGCCGAGGGGAAACCATCAGGACTAGGGGCCTTAAAAGCACCCATACTAAACAAAACAGATCAAACCTCCTCAGGAGTAATAGCCCCCTTAATAGAATCATTATCCTCCTAGGAAATAGGAGTAGGAAGGGGTTCCAATAGTAGCTCATCCAACATCAAAATGGGAGCCTCAATAAGAATCGATAAAACCCATTGGAAATGGTCAGTAGCCAAAAGACCAATCTAAATAGAAGTAGACACAACATCCCCTACCTCATTTTTCAACTTTTTAATCTAATTTTTTTTTCTATGTTTAAGGTCTAAAACATGGAAGAAAGACGTATTCCGGTCCCCCTCGGTTAGCCATTGAATTCTAGATTTCTACTTCCAGAATATTTCTTCTTTCTTCAATATTTTCTCCCATTCCATGCACTCAATCCTCTTCTGTTGACTAGTCTGAATACTGGTATCTCCTTCCTTCATCCTCTTTTGTATCTCATAGAGCTTATCAACCACAATTTTTTTTTGATGGAACACATCCCCAAATACCCGCTTGTTTCGTCTGTTGACCATGTTTTTGATGTGTTTGAGCCTATGAAATATCCTGAACATAGGGGAGCCATGCACAAGAACATTCCACCAAGTAGAAATATTATTCTTGAAATTCGAGAGTTCCACATAATATTAAAACGGAAAGGGAGAAAACTAACAATAGTGTGTTCATTTAGGATAAAAAATAGAGGATTGTGGTATGAAATATTTTGAGGTAGAGCCAATAGATTAGCATTAAGTAAGGTAGTCCAATTGAGAGAAAAAAAGAATCTATCAAGATAGACCTAAATCAAACCAACCCCAAGGTGCCTATTAGACCAAGTAAAAGACTGTCCCTATTAATCAGACATGCTATCAGAGTAATCAATCAGACCCCCACACTTCTTCGATGGGTACAAGGGGGAGTTAAAATCACCAGCCACCAGCCATCGGTCTCCCTTATTAGCCAAAATCTAGTTACAAATTTCATGCTAGAGAGTTTTCCTCACATTCCTAATATTGGGGGCATAGATGTTAATCAAAACCCAAGAACCTCTAACATTGGAGAACTTGGCACCCATACTATTTTTGCATCGAAATAGTTCAAAACCAAAAGTCCTAATGGGATTCCACATCACAGATAGTCTACTTGAAGCCCCATCTGCATCACTACAAGCAAAGAGGGTGTTCAACCAAATATACTTAGCTATGTGTTCAAAATTGGTTTTCTTCATCTTGGTTTCTTGTAGGAGAAAAACATCAATCTTGTGTTACAAGACATAATTTTTTAGGGCCAACTGGTTGTCGGGGCTATTTAACCCTCTCACATTCCATGAAAGGACTTTCATTTTGAAGTTTTCTTTGAGGAAACTTCCAATGTCCTTTGTTTACCTATCACAATTTCTTTTGTTGTCTCTTTATTCCTAGTCAATCATTTATTGGGTCTATCGGGTTTGGATTCACCTCCCACATCTGATTTCTTTTGTTTACCCTTCTTCTTAGGAGTTAATCGTAACTCTTCTTCCATAGTTTATGCCTAAGGCACAACAACCGTCTCAGTTAGTCCAAGACAAGGCATTTCCTTCTTCACTCCATCCTAAATCTCACCTTCCTCGACACCAAAATTTTTAGGGGAAGGAAACTCCTCCATAGTAACCCTAGGTCCCAACACCACTCCAGAGTCAAGTAGTGGGGACTTACACACTAGAACATTGTTGGGAGAGGAACCATTGAGCTCCAAAGAAGAGTCAATTGAAACCAAATCATCTATCAAATCTGCCGAGATCACAAGGTTAGCAAGCCCAGCTTTAGCTGGTGACTCAATGATCTTAAGGATATCAGATTCAAAGGGGTAGTCATTAAAGGGGACCTCTTCCAAGGGATCACTAGGGTTGGGGTCATGTCTAACTATGGACTTGCAGTTTGTAATAAGGTGACCCAATTCAACACATTTCTGGCAGAACTCATAATAGACTTGTTGAGTCCAAGATTCGAAAATGGAACATAGCTTCATAGAGTTGGGTAAGGTCTTATTGATATCAATATTGACATAGAAGTGAGAAAAAACTAACCTAGACATGGATTTGGTGATGGAGTTTGAGGTGATGAACTAGCCCAAAGAATCTCCAATGCTCTAAAAGACTGAGTCATCTCAATATTCCAGAGGAAGATCAAGGAGACACACCCAAACAAGAGCCGACTTGTTGAGATTGACAGTAGGACTGAATCCCAGTTTCCAATGGAATAACGATAACCCATGCTTTCCATAGACCCAAGGACCTGAAGAGAGCATAGAGATCAAGTCCTCGATCGTGAACTTGAAAAAGAAAAGTCCACTGGCCATGGTGCAAACACTCACACTGCCCTTCAAATGCCACTTTGTAGAAGCCCATCTCTTAACCATATCCACAAAGGGTTGGAAGGATAATAACTTTCCAATCACTGCTTTCTCCATGGGATAGAGAACTCAGTACCTGATACAAAGATCTCTGCCCCATGGCAAGGAAGGGGGAACTTAGGAGCCGGGCTAGTGTTAGTTAACACGTCTTTCCATCCCTTAGACAACAGAGTTATAGGAATCACAAACACTTCGACAACAGGTAGGTCAGGAATCACAAAATTCCTAGCAGTGGACAACACATGTGCTATGGCAAGAATCTAGTCAGAAGGGGACAGGGGGGGACCGTGGGGTACCCCCAACGTAGAGTCTACCATGTGTGCAAACAATTCAAACTAGAGGAGTAGGAAAAAATTAAGGTATTTAAATGGTGTTTGAAAAGGGAAAATTTTGGGAATTAAGGTGTCTCAACCTTTTTAAGTTCCCAATTTAATTATTTAATTATTCAACATTTTCTCATAATTACATGTGTCATATTTTAATTATATTTTATTCAATATTTATGCTCCACCTCAAATGGGGCATTAGAATTTGTATAAGGAATATAAGTCCATGTGTTTTTACTCTTTTTATGAGTTGTAAGACATCATAAGGTGGATACATATAGTATATTTGAAGCACCCATTTTCTGTGGGATTCTTTGACAAGTTATGGCAACATCTTATGATGTGTAAGAACTAAAAAGGGCGAGTTGCTTTAGTATCATGACTAGATATGATAGGCTTTATTATGTGTTATATTATGCCTATTTTGAGATAGGATATTATTACAAGTTAGGTGCCCATGTTGAGTGGGTCAAACATGGAGTTACAAATGATTTATTGATTTACTATTTTTAGCAAGTGAAATGGATTTTTTATTGGTGGCATTGGAAATTATGCCCAAAATGGGTGCCAATGTTTGAGGGTTTTATAACATGGCTTTGAAAACTATTTATAGTCCCTAGCTTGTTCATTGGTCTATAAAATGGTACTTCAGAAAGTGGTTTCATAAGTGAATTTACAATTATATATGTATTAAAATATTGTCAGAATTCTTCCAAGTTTATTGTTGCTGAATATTCTTATAAATACTTGCATTGCAAGTGTATTGTATTCCTCTTTCAGATTTTATAATACATTGTGTAAGTTTTGGAGTGTTGGGTTTTTCTCTAGAAGGATTTTCCTCTTGTAGATCATTGTACTATATGGTATAATTATTTATTTGTTTAAGATTGTATTTCTCTACTTCCTATAATTGTTTTGGAATAGATTTAAGTTTTCTATAAATTAATCCCTTCAAGATTAGTGTAGGAAATTGTTTCCACATACCTCGCTTCCTTACTGGGGGATGATTGTAGTTCATTCCCCACCTCATGATGATTATTATTCTTACATATGCATACTAAATCCAATCCCATGGATCCCTTTGTGTGCTCTGTGTAAGGTTGCTTATTTCTATGCAACATTCTTATTCAATGTGCTTCCATTCTATGAGTAGAATTTTATATTTTTCATGCTTGCAACATCCTATTTTATGTATCTTATTGCAAGAATCCTTACCCTCTTCCACCCTAAAATCAATTGCATATTATTTATTCGTGCAATTATTTTAAAGGGGGTATTGATTTGCAGATGCACACATTATTTTTATTGTACTCCCTATGGAATTAGTAGCACATGAGACACCTAAAAACAATATTTTCTACATGTGCACTTCATCTAGCCTACTTTTTGGTAGCATTTGACTCACCTAGGAAAAAATAAGGCTTGTGCACTTCACATGACCTACCTTGGTAGCCTATGAGTCACCTAGCAACACGACTTGTTAGGTCATGCACTTCACATGGTCTAATTTTAGTAGCATATGCATCACCTAGCAATAGTCCTTTCTATCCTATGTGCTTCATATGTATTTCCTAATTTTTTTATACATATCATGGTCATCTTGCAACTTAGTTTTTAGTGCTGTGATCCATGAAGGTATTGAACCATACCTTGCATTTTCCTAACAATAGAGCTTGTTGGGAATGTTCCTCTTTCTTCATGTTATTCTCTCTTTTTGTGTGTTTTTTAGTGTTTTACTATATTTTATGTATGCTTATTGTTTATCAAGCTTTATGATTTTCTAAAATCCTTATTTTGCAGGTTAAATTTTTCTAATCCTTTTCTTGTGCAAGTTTTCTATGTTATTATAACATTGCTTATTGTGCATATTTTTATTATCTAATGTGTTTTTTGTAGGTTTTGAATCTGGGTGTATAACTCCACTTGGATAACCCTTTGCATCCTTTACAATATCCTTTTGGCTTACATGTGATGTTATTTACTTTTAGTATTTCATTTATGTATATTCATGTAGCATATCACTTAGTGTCACAACCCCACTAAAGTGGGGGAAAAATGTGACATCAAAAATTACATATCCTTGTAATTTTTAATTACATTTTCCACTCACTTTTTTATTTGTCTTCCCTAACACGTTTTTAGATTCATTTGGTCTTTTCCTTATCCATTTTCTACTCATGGTTCCAAAACCTTATCTCTTGTGGTCCCCTTTTGTCAAAATTAATGTTCCATTCATGTTAGTCTTGCAATTTCTTGGTTTTTGGCATTTCCCCAAAGATAAAAAAATATTTGGACACTATCATGATGCATATAAATCCATGAAATTCACTAACATACCACAACAATTTATCATTTAATTATCATTTTTGAGCATTTTACCGTCTACTACCTACTCAAGTTGGTGGAAACCACTTTGGAGCAAATACAAATGGATCTCCAACTACTGTATCTCCCTCCTTTCTTCCCATTTTAAAAATATATCTCATCACATTCTATCACTCAATATCTCAATCTTTTTGTAATTTATTAATCTAGAACACACTAACAGTTTCTAGCAAATTCTAATATTACATTTTGAAGTCTATGTGAACATTCTACAAGCATTCAACAACACTCCATGAAGGTTTTAACAAAATTCTTCATCAATCTTGTCTTCATCACTTCCTCAGTCTTGTGAGATGGCATTGTTTGTTTGCTTGTTTGTTTTTATCTTTCCTTCTATTGTTATTATATTTAATAGTGTAGACTCCTTTTGTTGCTTGTATTGGAACCTTGGGATCTCCATTTCCTTGCTATTACTTTTATTATTCACAGTAAATTGCACTCATGGTAGTTGCATTCATATATTGTCATTGCTTCTACCTTCCTAGACACACTTAGGATAGAAGCACACACAATTTTTCTTGTTTCTACACCTTGGTTTCCCATGGAGGTTAAAATAACAAGGGATTGTCCATTCATGGACATGGGGATTTGCATGATATTTCTCTCTCATTTTCATTTGTATTTAGTGTGAATTAGTTTTATTTGATTTCTTATCATACTGGAAGTAGTCCTGTTATATTATCTTTTTATCTTGTGTGTAGTTGGGCATAAAATTTGATGAGAGAAGTGATTTTTCTGGAATGTAATATCACTACAATCTTAGGGACTACAATGCATCACACAAACATCCACATATCATGTAGGCATCCTAACTAGAGAGCTCTAGTATTTGGATCTAGGTTCTATTTTATTTATTATTTTCTATTATGATATTTTCTAAATTTCTATCTCAATTAGTAGTAAACAACATTTTCCATTTCAACTCTCTTGCTTTCGCTTAGTGAATTTCATCTTCTAAGTTTAAAATAAAATTTTATTATAATTTAACATTTTCTCTATAAAAATAGTAACAAAACATATCATTTATAAATAATAGATTAATCAAGGTAATATAGGAAAATCATCTAATTTATAGATCATTCTAACTTTCTAAGTGAGGTTTAATTGTTCCTATATTACATTTTGAAGCCTCCCACTCATCATAATTATCTAAATGATCTTATTAGGAGGATCAACACATTCCACATAAGTGGCACATTCATAATTAATGATAAATATATGAGTTACAAACTCCTAACCAATGATAAATTCATGACCAAGACATCTTTTTGAGAGTTGGAAGGTTTTTCATTAAGGAAGAACAACCATCCTACCTAGGAGGAAGAAATAAATGACCTTGGCTATAAGAGTGACTCCATCTACAAGTAATGGAAGGATAAGTTATATGAACAAATCTATTAGTGGGAATCTAGCTCATGGTGCACAAGGAACTTTCCTAATGTTAAGAAAATCCTACAAGTGTTAAAATTCAAGCACCCCCTTCTCATCCTAGGCTATGATATAATATTAAATAACATAAACCACATTCAATCTCTTGATTAGAGGGAATATACAACCAATATCATAAATAAGTTAAAAATTTTGTTTTTACATTTCCAAATTTGAAAAAAAAAGAAGATATGTAAAATCCAAAGTCTAGCAATATAAGTAGGCCATAGGGTGTACCCCTAAAGACAACAAATCTCTAATATAATTTTTTTGAAAGGAAAGGCATAAAAAATATGGATTTATTTATAAGAAAATTAAGCATAGGAGGAAGACCAAAATAAATGTCTAAAAGTCTTAATCCTACAACACGCAAGACATCTAAGCTGAACAATCCCAAGGTGCACTAGTCTCTAACCTAAAGGTGAACCTTGGTAATATAAACCCCATAAAAGGTAAGTAATTTTAGGCTCAAGCCTCATTTGAAATATTTATAATGCTTCAAAATCTACATGTGGAGGGGAGACTAAAAACCCTAGAACTAATTGAAGCTAATTGAGAGTTAGAGAAAAATGATTGAGCACCCTATACAATAATATAAGAGTATAATTCTCAAAATTTGTATCAGGATTGCATCACCAAGAATGAAAGTGTTGAAGTCCCGTCTTGTGCAACATAACATCAATATTGAGCTCCTAAATTCTCAAGATAGAAGGAAAGTTAGATCTATAAATGTATTGAATTTTTGCTACAAGGATAGGAAAAGGTTCCAATATCTAGAAGAGGCAAGATATCATATGGTGTGAATTCTTTTAAAAAAAAGTCACAATGATTATATCTTGAGAGTCTTGGCAAGAGATAGACAAATAATTATGGGAGACCACTAAAGATAGTGACCATTGAAAGAATCCATTTTGAAACCAACACCTACCCATTTGAGAAAGGGCTTCACAACTTCAAATTCCTTCTAAATAGTTTGGGAAAAGAATATGCTATCAATTTTAATGAGTGTAGAATCAATGAGAAGGCAATGGAAACCAAACACCTTTCAAAATTTCTTGCCATAAGGAGCACATTCTATATAATGTTTGAGGAGAATCTTAAAAGATTCAAAGTAACCAATAGCTTTAATAAACCACTTAGCACAAAGAGCAAAAATCTACCTATAAATATCAGTAGCTCCCATACCACTATTATTTTGCATAAGAAGAACAAATTCCAAACAACCTTATGGACATTGTAAGGTTGATGCCTACTAGTCCATGAAAAATCTTAAAGAATATTAGTTAAGATGTCATAAGTTGGTTTATAAAAATACTTATATGAATAGTAATACACATGGGTCACAACCAAAATTTTTGTACATGGCTTAAACTTTCCTACCAAAGAGAGAGGTTTAGAGATCCAAAAGATAATTTATTCTCCACTTTTTAAATAACATACTACTAAGGAGTGGAAAAATAAATTTAAAAGGAAAAGGGAATGTTAAGAAACTTGAATTTTCCCCCTTTGTCTATGCTTTTCTATTGGAAGTATTTTAGCCATGAAGGCAAAGGAACAAGACTTTGTCTGTAACATTATATCTTGTGCCACTAAATGTTTGAGATATAAGAAAGAAAAATGTATTGAGATAGAAGAAAGAAAAATGTATTGAGACAAGAAATGACTTATTAGAAATATTGTTTCTCAACCAACATAAGAAAATAATCATCTATAAAGTTCCCATTAATAAGTTATTAGGTGGAGGATGGAAGGAAGTACGCTTTACCAAGCCAAGTTATTCACAAGCAACCAAAGATTCAATATCAAGTACATATAGAGGAGGTAGAGATAAAACCTTTTTGATAGAGAAAAAACTACCAAATCTGAAAGAGACTCTATCATTAAATATGGAGCAAGCAGAAGCATCCCTAAATTGAGTTTGCAAATCCTGGAGAAAAATATTAAAACCTAGAGCTTTGAGCATGGAAAGGATTAAAAACCACCCAATGTTGTCATACAATTTCTTAGAGTTAATAAGATTAATTTCTATTTGGAATAATTTCCCCATTCCATCCTTTCCAAAACAATAATAATATCACCCAAAATATATTTTCTTTTAATGAAGCCTAATTTATCCAAACAAATAGTATAAGTTAGGGGGTGGTGAATATGTAAAGCAAGAGCCTTAACAAGAATTTTATACAAAATTTTTAACTAAGTGTGGGGAGACTAATTGGTGATAAGCTCTAGATCCTTGGTCTTAGGGATGAACTTAATTAATATTACCATGTTTAATAGTAGACCTTATAGAAATATTGCTCTTAGATTTCTATCTAGGCCCAAGTGGAAATCTGTCTTAGATTTCCATGTGGATTTGAATTTTTTTTAAAGGAAATCTATCTAGGCCCTAGTCTCATCATTGCTTCATGCAACTCCTCCAAAGTGAGTTGAGTGTCACAAGCCAAGTTACTAGTTGTGGTGTTGAGTTGAGGTGGCAACACCTCTAGACATTATTGAAACACAATAATTCCCTTGTGAACCATTTAGAGATTGAAATATTACCTTACGATGTTCTAGGAAGGCATGACAATTTTTAGGGAGCAAAGAAATCCTCTTGGTAGTAATATTATTCCTCTTTAAATATGAGTGAATTTTTTGGACACACAAGGATATGAAGTACTTCAAGGCTTTATCTCCTACCTTAAGCTAGAAGAGACAAGCTTTAAGTTTACCCCTTTCTATATGGTGAGTATGTTGGAGTATAGTTAACACTAAGAGGGGGGGTGAATCAGTGTTAACAAACAAATTAACTCTTTTTATTTCTTTTAATAATTTTTAGATCATGAATGAACTTATGCAATATAAATCAAATGAATAGATAATGAAAAAACACATATAAAAGATTGAAACATAGATTGTCTTGAGTGGAAACCCTCTCGAGGAATAAAACCACTCGAACTTGGCCTCATTGGCCTTATCTGAAAATAATCTTTGTACAAATCCTCACTAGCTAATTTGTCTCACTGACAATGATGCTATCTCATTGATAGTCTTTTGAAATGTACAAGTATGCAAGAATTGTAAATAAAAAGTTGATCTTTGTTTCAAGAATTACATACTCTGTTCTACAATGACCTCAAAATTAGAGTAAAAAATTCCAACTACACAAAACAATATATATTTCCTTTCTGAAACATATATTATGTTCTTTTCAAAATCTCTCATCATTTTGAATGTGAGCACAATAAAGCATTTAACATGTTCTCTATTCTCAAAAACAGAATTGGGAAAACCCTTTAGAAAAAAACTAAATCACCAACTTCCATTGAAAAATTGAAACTGAAACTGCCTTTGCCAAAACAAATTCTCTTAAACAATGCTTAACCAAAATATCGAGTATACACAATCCATTTGATCTGTACAACATACACCATGCCAAAAATGTATTAAGAATAATCAACAAGTAACTGTCATTTACCTTACAGAACTGACACCCTTAACAAAGATAACTAATCACAACCAAACACACAAGGTTTCTTTTTTATCCTTTTAACAAACAAAAACATGTATTTACAGACCCGACATAAGGGTAATCATGGAATTTTGTTTTACTTCTTTGTACTGACTTGACATAAAAAAACCTCTAAAAACTACCAGGAAACCCGTTAAGGGTTGAAAGAAAAAAAATGTTATCCACACAGACCCGTCATTAAGATTTGCACAAATTGCTCAAACAAACATTCAAACCATTAACGACTATTCTACCTCAGAAATCACAAATGCCTAGATAAATACAATGAACTCAATTACAACTAATCAGTATTATGAACAACAAGATAGATCTAATGCACATAGGTTCACATAGACACAAGCAAAAATGATAAAAAGTACACTTGGAGTCAGAAGTGTACACCTAGAACTTCTTCATTGTCTTGCTCTTCACTGTAACTTTTTGTCCCCTCAAAAACCGTGCAACCGATTTATGAAACAAGTCTTTGCTTACCACTGTCACCATGATTAGGGTAACAAACCCTATCAAAATGAATCAATCATCTATGCTCATCAAAGCTTTATAGAAGATTTTGATTTCAACATAATGTATTTTCAAGTCTAGGTATTATGATGGGAAAAATTCCCATTAAACAAACAAAAATAATCTCCACTGACAATGCAATGATTACATTATATTTTGAATTTATAAAACACTATCATTGCAACCTTTTGCCATTTCACTATTATCTTTGAGAAAGCACACTTTTCCACCTATCAATGATTTCCTCACAACGATACCCATATTATATTTGTAATCACCAAACCTTATTTGTAGATGCACTATGGCAATGTGTTACCTTATGATAATGTAGTGTGCCTTTTGAGCATGCTTTGGACAAACACAAGTAATGATGCCAAGATAGATTAGAATAGATATATAAACTCATGCAAGAAGAACTTAACAAAAAGATCATCATGTGCACAACCTGATACCTCAACTTTGGTGTTGTGACATTAATTCCAAATAATACTGAGGGACAACATAGTATTTATAAGCTTGAGATTATGATAGAGGTTGAAAACCCAACTTTATAAATCCACATTGAAAGGATTTGCTTCAAGTTTATAAGAAACCCAGGCAAATTATTTAGCAACAACAACTTCAATTCACTTACAAACATGGAAAAACTTTCTTGCTAAACTATTACAAGAAGGTGGTGGAGTAAAAAATCATGAAATTCCAATTTAACTAGAAACAAAGGGTATGCATGGCTCCAAGTTCCAAACCCTGGTGATTAGGTGTATGATCTCCTTGTTAGAAAAAAGGGTGTTGTACGCCTTACATAAGAAAGGAATATTTTAATTATGTAAAATAAATATGTATTTGTGGTGCATCTTTGGAGATGTGTTTAGCCATGTTAAATATTTATTTGGGTCCATATGTAATTTTTTTATTTTAATATTGGATAGATGTTTTATGTCTGTCTTATACATTAGAAAAATATTTAATACTAGAAAAACTTAGAACCAAAAATTAAATGTTGGGTTTAATGGTTTTGTGCATTGGATTTGAGACATAATTTTGCCAATACCATAATTTTATTTATGTGAGCTTGATTCTATAAAATCAAACATATGTTTAGCGTTTGGGTTGGTTGTCATTTGTATTGAGCTCTCCTAAATAGCTCATATGTGAAGCATGGCATGAGATGTGTGGTTGCATGGTTACCCATTATGTTTGGACACATGGATGATGCATTGGAGGAGCTTGATTTTTAAGAAGTATTCATGGATACTTTACAAGTGTATTGTAATATTTCATTATTGAATAATACATTAAGTGTGGATGATTTTGGAGGTTGGATTTTTCCCTTATGAGGGTAATTATCCTGAGATATATCTTGTGTAATCTTGTGGTATGTATTTGATCTTTGTATTATGGTTATCCATAAAATTGTATGCACACTTTTCTCACATAGAGTTATGTAGGAAATATTGGTTTGATCAATATGGAATTTTTATAACATCCCTAATGGAGTAAGAGTGATGTAATGATAAAAGTGAATTCATGGAATTTCATCATTATAGAAACCCACTTCACCTTAAATGTGATGGGAATATGGCTAGAGAGAATAATATAGGAATCATAAATCCATCATTGTGGGAGTTAAGATGGAGCACATGTTTCTCAAAAGTATAACATGAAGCCAAGTTGGAAGACATCTAACATTCTAAGGGATAAAATTCATGTAGAGGGATCCTCCATAGAGTTCTTTGAATGGTCAATATAATCTACTAATGATTCAAATTGGTTACCTAACATATACATTTGGTTTGGAAAATATAGTCTTTGAGTGAAATATAATGACATGTGCCACTCCATTCTACCCTTGATGACTCATTGTCAATAGATAGACCATGTGAGAACCTAGAGGTTTGACCACTCGTGAGAGATGTCCCAATGTCCACCTAGTGCATTTGACTAAGGCTACTAATAACAAGTTGAGAATATAGGCCTTGGAGTGATCCTCCAAAATTAAAAACCACCTTATATTTGGTTGTAAAAGTTGTCATTACCAATCCTACTATAGATAACACATCTAACCCTTAAAAGAAAATGACTAGTGTTGCTAAATTAACCTAAATTTTAATGACATCTCAAATGAGGAGAAATTAGTACACATATTAGACATGTCACATGTCATTATTTATGTAGAGAATATAATTATTAAAATTAACCACAACAAACTTATAAAATTTCCAAGGCTAATTATTATGTTAAATCCCATCCCAAACCTTAAAACATAAAATTCTAGAAAATCTAAAAATACATAATAGATGAAGGTTGATGATGTTCAAAATCTATAAAAAATGGCTTGAAATCATAAAAAATTATCATCCATGGATGGTGATGAAACTCTTGATATTAGAAAAATAAAAATTCTAGATAAAACCTTAGACCCTTCTCCCTTATCATGACCTATGTCCCTATAGAGGGGTTTATCATAATTTTTAGCTAGAGATGAAGCTTAAAGGTACCTTTAGATTCAAAGAAAGGCTAAAAATTCATATCTATCTTAGTGTGATATTTTAAGTATGATTATGATAGTATGAGTATCATAGTGCAGTATTTCAAGTGAGTTGGAGAAGTTTTTAGTGATTATACATGCAAACTTTGCAAATGGCTTTAGACAAGCTTATTTCTTATATAGTGACTAGTGCATCTATTTCTATCCCTAATTCTACTATAGATCCATCTTCCACCATTACTCCTTACACTACCATTTCTCATCCTTATAGCACCATTTCCACCAATATTTCATCTTTTACTACATATTTCTTTTCCACTTATCCTTTGCCTTTTGGGCTAGCTCCCAAATATGTTGAACACCCAGAATACTAAGAGGGGGGGGTGAATCAGTATTCTACCAAACCATTTAATTGTTAATCATTCAATAATTAAAACATATTTAGCAACAACTGTAAACAAGAACATGAAAGGAAGCATAGCACCGCATAAAAAATGAACACGAAGATTTTTATGTGGAAAAACCAAAATGGGGAAAACCATGGTGAGGATTAGCTCACAATATGTTATAACTGACTATAAGATATTATAGGGCACACTGCCAAGAATTACCGTCCTTGAAAGGATCACAACCTGAAGTAGATATAAAAAGGAGTGTGGCTCACTGCCAAAATGATGAACTGATGAAATACACCTTTTGTGTGTTGAGTTTAGTTCCAATTAGGCTCTGTAATACAAAATATTGCTCTGGTTTGTAGGTACACAACAAATACATCAAATGCATACAACTTCACACAATAGTCACATATCACTACTTATTTCTTTTTCGCATGTCACTTACTACTTACATACATCTATCTCTCAATACAAAGAGATGTTTCATATATATACACTATTACAACTACATACATCAATTAGGCTGGCTTAATTAGATGTACACATACTTAATCAAAAGTGTAGCTTGTCGGCTCAACCTGGAACACCTTTTCATCAAAACAAAATGTGCAAAGCATAAATTAGGTCAGCCTAGACCTAATAAGGAACACTTTAAACCACCAATGAAGTGCACACCACATATCTATGTCGGCTAGAAGAAAAACTTATGCTAATTGCACAAATACTGAGAAAAATACTATAAGCCGACTATGTCATTCATAACTTTCATTCCTTTCAATAAAAACCACTGAAAACTTGTCTAGAGATGCAACAAATAGTCATGATCATCATATTAAAATATTATGAAGCGATCTTCTACTGAGAGAATTTTTGGACTAAATTATCGGATCAAAATCACAAGAACATAGTTTTTCCAGATTGACAAAAACTGTTACCAACCAATGTTGACATCAATGACAACACATCAGAGGCTTATTCTTCATTCTTCCAACAAAATATACTCCTCTTATCATATTTACCTCTTGTATGATAAATGATACTTCCACACCCCTTTCCTCCACTACTAATGAACATATAGTTACCCCACTTAGTCAAGTCACCTTCATGCCCCATACCACATACCATTCCCAAAAGACCCTTAAGTACCTTTATTCTTACATGCCCTTATCCCAAGCCATTACCTCATCCAACTCTCTCACTTCCCATATGCCTCCTAGTGGGTTCCCATTAGTCACCATCCCTTTATTTACCAGAGATGAACTATTTAAAAAAGTAAGTCAAGTAGAAAAGATAATCTATAATTTTTTTTGACCTTAGGCATACACCTAGATAGCATTTGATATTGTGACTTATCCATTACTTATGGTTTTTATGGCACCCCACTTTCCAATGTATGATGGTAAAGGTAAATCTAATAAACATCTTAAATCATCTCAAAATTACATGTGTATGTTTTCTTTATGAGGATGAGATATTAATTGAGTTATTTCAACACACACATATATTTTTCTACTAAATGGTTCTACGTGCTACCTCAAGGATCTATACATTCCTATAGTCATATTAGAAAAAGTGTTTCTAAATCATGTCAAAGTTAATATGGACCTTAGTTTAATAATTTTAAATTTATTAAGTGTGCTTAATGATATAGTGAATAGATATTAGTGATTATGCAATTTGATCTCAATCTTTGTGCTCTAAGTTAAATATTCCTTTACATGATTTTGAAATGTAAAATATATTTATTAAGCGGTTAATTAAACCAAGAAAAACAATGCTTATTTGAATATGTTTGCTTCTTTTATGTATTTGTGTGCACATGTTAATAATATAGAATCCAAGTTACTTACACGTGATGCCTTTAAATATAGAGTGAAAATGTTTTCCACACTTTTAAATATTGAAATTCAAAAAAAAATTCAAAGGGTGGTGATGTGAAGAAAAATGTGAATCATGTTACCATTTTTCTTTTCCTTCTTTTAGACAAAATGTTCCTACGGTAAGTACATGGAAATGGGGGACAAAAAGGGGATCAAAAGTAGACACTTTTTTTTCATTTTTTGAAATAAGTTAACTTGAACTTGGACAAGTAATTTAAGATGTGTACACTCAAAATTCAAAGATATAATAGGAACAAGAATTATAGTTATTTGAATCTAGTTTCTACTACTAAATATTTTAAAAAATAGTTAGTTCAAGGGGTGAAATGCTGAACACACACAAAAGTGTTCCTATTTTTATTAATAAATATAACATAATGTTTGGTGTGCACTCATTTTTTTATATTTGGTATTTTTTAAAATCATTTGGTAAAAATATATCTAAGATTGAATATTACAAGTTATGTATTTTTTATTAAATATATTTTTTTAATGATTTTTTAAAAGTTGGTGCATCTTGAAAATGACATCATCAGATGTTTATGTCAAATAACTTGCAAAAAAATAATTAAAAAAATATATTTTAACTGTATATAGAAAGAAGAATAGAACAATATTATATTTTCTAGAATTTATATAAACAAATAAAAAATTATAAATGAAAATCAATATAAAATAACTAATAAGAAGAAACAAAAATAAATATGTTAATGCATTCAAAACATAAAACAATTATTGTTAGAAAGCTAAGAAGAAAAATTATACCTTGATAGGAATTTAAAAATATAACACAAGCATGCTACATAACACATTCATGATATGTAATGTGAGTATATTACCTATACAAAGCATAAAAATATTACATGACACCTGTGATTTGGTCCCACAATACAATCTGCACATGGTTTCTATGTGCTTTTTATGACTATCTATGATTTTTTTGATTTTGTATAGTTACAAATGGCATATTTTTATTGAAAATCAATAATTATTATTGATCACTACATATTTTTATTTGCTTAGGATTTTTAATTTTTTAATCTTATTTAATATAACATAAATTTATAAGTTTTTGTGACTAATAATCATTTACTTTTATTTTAAGAATTTAATTGTAATCATTATGTTTATTTTCATTGATCATTATATTTTGACAATTTGAATAAAATTATATTTCTAATTTTGTGTAAAAAAATTAACAATTAAGATAAAAGGAACAAGCAAGAACATTCAAGCATATTGAAGTGGATAAAAAATTGAGCAGATGAAAACATTGTGTCATAAGAAAAGTTGGAGGTGAAGGTACATTATTATTACTAATTAAATTGAATGTAGGAACAAATCCTAAATCACCTATAAAATAATAAATAATAAAATTATGATTGATCATGAAAAATCAATTGTTGAGATTATTTTGATTCCTAATTTTAAAAATCACACTAAATGATCATTTTATAAGAAATAAACAAAATTATACCTTATTATAAAATTCAAGAACACACACCAATTAAAAAAATTAAAAATATCAAAATTTACCTAATATAACAATCCAAAAACATGTTCCATTAAAAAGACCACCTAAAATTATTCATAAGAAACTAAAATATATCTTAAAACCAATGCATAATAAACTTGTAGAATGTACTTGTCGAAGAATTGCTAATAAAATATAGAAAATATTTTTAAAAAGGTTTAATAAAATAGCAAGGAGTCAATTACTTTTTTTTTTAAATTAATAAAAGGAGGGTAAAAACTTTATTGAAACATAACAGCAATACAAAGTCCAAAGAAAGAAGCCACAAGGGGCCAAAAACAACAAGAATTAATTCACACCCAAGAAGCACCTCATATCCTCAGCAACCCACTCCTCAAGAACAGGGGCCATATCAACAGGGAGATTGCTCCAATCATCCACAAACCAAGAATCAGTCTTTTCCGACGCCCATCTAGCCAGCCCATCAGCCACCCTATTCCACTCCCGTGGAATATGGCAGAAAACAATGGACTCCAAGGTAGAGCATAGAGAAAAAATCTGTTTGACAACCACAGCTAGCTGCCAATTCGCATCCTCCAAATTTTGATTATTCAACATATCAATAACCACCTGAGAATCAGCTTCACAAACAATTCGCCGCCATCCAAGGGAAACCACACGCTCAATTGCCAAGAGAATAGTACTTGCCTCTATAAGATTATTAGTTTGCAAACCACGATACATAGAAAAGAAGAAAACCACCACTCCAAGGCTATCTCTACCAATACCACCAACCCCAGCATGCCCAGGGTTACCCCTAGATGACCCATCCGTATTAATTTTCAACTCCCCTAGAGCAGGAGGGCACCAAAAGCCCTCACGAGCAACCCTCTCACGCCCTTGCCTACGATGCACTTTTCTCAAAATACACTTCTCCCCTGTGGCAAGACCCAGGGCATTTACAACACCCAAGTCCCCAAGATCAATCAGCACAGACAAGTCACACTTTGCAGTCAAAGTCTCCTACAAAGCCCCAAGAATTCGCCTCCAAAGTTGCCCCACGAGCAATTTTTTATCCAAGAATATTCTTCTGTTACGTTCCTACCAAATTTTCCAAACAATCAAACTAGGACCAATGCTCCAAACAATTTTAAGAAAAGAGGTTGTAGCAGGAGAAGAACCCTGTCTCTTCAAAAATCCTCCAAAGAAGAGACATGAAAACACGGTAAGCTCCAAAGATTCCACCAGTGATGCCAGATAGTCTTAACAAAAGAACACTGAAAAAAGAGATGCGATAAGCATTCATCATGCTGACCACATAGAATGCACATGGAGGGGCCCTGGAACCCACGTTTCCAAAGATTATTCCAAGTAAGACACTTACCTTGAACCACGAGCCAAGAGAAAAAGTTACACTTAGGCCAAGCAAATTTATTCCAAACATGCTTCCACCAAGAAACCTGGGAGCTTCCAAAAACCTGTTTATCCAAAACCTGATAACCAGAGGCAACCAAAAATTTGCCTTTCAAGTCAGGACCCCAAGCAAGCACATCACCCCCTTGGAGAGAATTATAGACACGACCTGATAAAATCTTAGCAAGCTCTTGATGATCCTCCACAGCACCACCAGGAGGCCAATCCAAGGGGCTCTTCCACTTGGACACAGAAATTTGACCCAAAGATTGTTGAGATTTGAAATCTACTACATGACTCCAACCCACCTCCACAAAAATCTGGCACAAATCTTGGAGTTGGGGATGAGATGACACAATGGGTGGGTATCCATCCCAAGAATCATGCCAGAAAAGAGCATCTCGACCCCTATTACAAATCCAAAAAAGTCCCTATTTAACTAGCTTGGCACCACGTTTAAGGGTACTCCAGATCACAGAGCCTTTCCCCTCCATACTAAACCTTGCTACCTCCCTACTTTCTACTGCCCCTAAATATTTGAAGGTTAGAATTTTAGCCCAACACATATGTTGTTGAGAGCACCAACGCCAATACAACTTAGCAGCCAAGGCCTGCCCATTCAAATCAGTCCGCCGTAAACCAAGACCCCCCTCCTACTTTGGCCTACAAACAACATCCCACTTCACCAGACTCCATTTTCTATGAAGAAGATTACCAGCCCACAAAAACTGACGAGACAATTTCTCGAAATCTCTAATAAAACTTGAAGGAGTAGAAAGAACAAAGCATTTATAAACAGGAAGAGCCTGGACCACCGACTTTAAAAGAGTCACTCTACCTACTGAAGAAAGGTACCTGCAAGTCCAATGACTGACCAATCTTTGAAACTTATCAAGAGTCTCTTGCCAAAACCTTTTGGGGAGAGAGCAAACAGCAAGAGGGATTCCAAGATAGGAAAAAGGAAGTGAACCAATCTGAAACCGAAGGATACCAACAATTCTCCTTTGAATACCCTTAGGAGTGTGGAAGAAATATATGAAGGACTTCCCCTCATTTATGCGCTACCCAGAAGTTGCCAAGTAACTGTCTAAACACTGCACTAATTGAGAGCCTCCTCTACCTTAGCCCTGCCCATCAAGGCATTATCATCTATAAATTGCAGATGAGACTGAGGGGGAATACCATCTCCCCAACTCCATCCCTGAAGCAAGCCACTAGCAACCTGAGCACGAATGAGTCTTCCCAGGCCTTCCGCAAGGAGGATGAATAAGTAAAGAGATAGGGGATCTCCTTGCCTGAGGCCTCTAGAAGCACCAAACAAACAAGTGAGATCACCATTGATAAGCACCAAAAAGGAGGAAGTGACACAACTCCTCACCCATTCAATCCAACCCTCAGCAAAGCCAAAAGCTCCAAGGATTTTAAATAGAAAGCTCCATTTAACATGATCATATGCTTTAGCCATGTCCAACTTGATAAACATAGATTTATCTTTTGAGGATTCCATAGAATGGATGGCCTTAGCAGCAATAACCACCCCATCCATGATCTGTCTTCCAGCAACAAAGCCCCCCTACTCTTCAGAAATTAAGTCATCAAGCCAAAGCTTCAGCCTTTCCGCAATCAACTTAGTAATAATTTTATACACAACATTACATAGAGCTATAGGCCTAAACAAATCCAAGGAGTTAGCTCCCATCTTCTTAGGAATAAGAGCTAAAAATGTAGCATTTAGGGACTTCAACATTTGTTTATGCATAAAGGATTCTTGGACAACCTCTAAAAGGTCCAATTTAACCACTTCCCAGAACTCCTAAAAAATTCAATGGGGAATCCATCAGGCCCAGGAGCTTTACCTTTCTTCATCTGGAACACAACCTTCTCAAGCTCCGACAAGGTAATAGGAGCAAGCAATGATTCATTCATTTCATTAGTCACCAGCTTCGGGATACAATCTAAAATTTTAGCTTCATCCTCCTCCGCAGGAGGCGAATCCTCAGAGAAAAGGGTAGAGAAATATCGAATGCATTCGGCTGAAATAGAGGCTGAAGAGGACAAAGATTCCCCATTAGGCAACAAAATAGAAGAAATAGCATTACCTTGTCTCCGATCCTTAACTGAGTTATGGAAGAAAGCAGTGTTTCGATCCCCAGCCTGGAGCCATTCAATACGAGACTTTTGTTTCCAAAAAATCTCTTCTCTTAACTCCCATTCCTCAAGCTCTTTTGTTGCAGCAACCTCTAATAAACTCAGCTCCTCTGAGAGGCCTTGATCTCGAATTTGTCTGGTAATTAGGTCCAGATTATCTCGTGCCTTTTGCTTTTCCTGAAATAAATTACCAAAATGCTGCCTATTCCATCTTTTCAATCTGTATTTAACATACTGGAGCCTCTTTGAGAAAGAGTACATGGCAGTGCCATATGCTGGCTTCCCCTGATCCCACCAACCAGGGAGCAAAACATGAAGAGATTCATCCCTAAGCCACATGAGTTGGAACTTAAAGGTCTGTCTAGCACACCGTTGAGGCACATCAACCACTAGCTTAATAGGCCAATGGTCAGAACCACGACCATCCAAAATTTCAGAGCTAGTCAACCACTTGTCCCCCACCCAAAAACTAGACACCAAAAATCTATCAAGTCTTTCAAAAATAGAAGCATCACCAATTCTACTATTATTCCAAGTAAAAAGACCATTTCCAGGCTTGATATCCACAAGATTCAAAGCAGAGATATTGTCCTGGAGCAATAATGCAGAAGCCTCTAGCCTTGCAATACCACCTCGTTTCTCTGCAAGCTCTGTGATAGCATTAAAGTCACCTCCAATAATCCAAGGATGGTAGGGAAATAAGCTACAAACTAAATGAATGTTGGACCACAAAAGTTGCTTGCCCTGCAACTCCATAGGCGCATACACATTGGAGAAGAGAGCAATTTCCCCTGACATAAAACAAGAGGCCACCATGGAAAGGGAGGACTTAAAAGACACCCACCAAAGGGGGCATATCTTATGCGGGTTCCATAAGCACGCCACCCCGCTAGAAGACCCTTGAGCACCAATGCATTGGCATCCACCATTCCCCCATAACTTAGGAACTAAATCCATCATACCCTCCATAGAGAGCTTAGTCTCCTGCAGAAAAGAACATCAGGCGAATGACACCTAATCAAATCCTGAACAACTTTTTGTCTAGGGCCATTGTTCAAGCCCCTTACATTCCAAGAGAGAACTATCATTTCGAGGGGCATGAAAAATGCGAATCCAGAGTCTTGACTGACCCCGAATCCACCAAAGTCTCCCCTATCATCTTAATCTTTTCCTCATCCTTCTTCCTTCCCAACTTAGAAATTTTCTCCGGCCCCCCTTCTTGAGAACTTTTTACAGAACACCCAACTGAGAGGACGCCTTAATATTCTTCTTGCCCACCTCCAGATCAACTTTTTGCAAGAGGTGAACCTTATCCACACTATCTTTCACTACCTCAGCACTACCACCCAACTCATCTTGAACCCCCATTTGACGATCTGTCCCTAGAGCCAAAGTCCCATCAGCAAGCGGAGCCATAATCACCTCTGAGTTGAGTATTACCTGACCAGGATCTTTCCCGACCTCATCTAAGCATGGCACTCCCATACCCCCCTCCTGTTAGGGAGCAAGCATTGCCTCAACCGAAGGGCCATGCTGATCAATATCCAAAGTCCCATGATCTAGATCTAGAAATCCTGGGTTCACCTCCTCTTGACTAAGATCCTCCAGCACCTCAAACCTATTGAAGGTGTCCTCCTCCTACCTGTCCTTCAAAGTCCTTTTATGACCTTTATTTTTGTTTCGGCCTCTAACGGGAATAAAACCATCTTCCCTACCACCAGAACCCTGAATGGGGTCCTTGCCCTTATCCACCCTAGGTGGATTAGCTGAAGGTTGAGAAGATTGAGCCTCCAAAGGCTTGGCCTTTAGACATCTGCGCAGGAGGTGACCATACTCATGACAGAAATGACAACGAAAGGGAAGTGTTTCATAATCTAGCTGTTGCACCCATGAATAATCTCCTGCACTCACTTCTAAAGAGTCTGGCAATGGCTTACTTAAATCAATTTTTACACAGAACCGGGCAAAAGTCATTACCTTTTTGAATTGCGTTTGCTGAGATGAACCCACAGGTTTCCCCAGCTTCGAGGCTAATAGGTACAACACATCCTCTCGCCAGCATTCCACAGGGAGCCTTGGAAGACGAACCCAAACCAGAACCCGATTCAGAAGTTCCTCTGCTGGGTTGAAGCTAGCATGCCATGGCTTAATGAATAAGCCCACTTGGTTATAAAAATATGGGCCCCCTTCAAAAATCCTATTCCGATCAACCAAGTAGTCAAATGTAACCATGAAGTAGTTATTTTCCAAGAGGTGGATCTCCATCTCTCCCTCAGGCATCCATGTCTTTTGAGCCCACATATCCAAGAATTGCAAAGAAATTTTCAAACCTAAGAATTTGCAATAAAGAGAATGCCGAGCATAATAATCAATGTCTTCAACCAACATCTCCATTGGAATGACTACATTCGGCCTCTCTTTACACCGCTCGAGGCACCCATTAATCTTTAGAATTATAGGCCCCCCTACCGAGTCCATCTCGACTTTCTCAGGTTCCACCGAAAAAGGATTATTATCAAAAAAATTTGAACCCTATGGAGAGGGTTTCGAACCAAAAGTAGAGCGGAAGTCCATATTGGGACAAACCCTAGAAGATTCTCCAGTATCCATCAAAGAGCACACAACACAAAATTAGCAAGCAAGGCCAAAATCAAAACCAAGAGCCCTTTGATGAAGGCACACTCCACTGGACACCAAGATCACAACCCCACAACCCCAGAATACACACTTGCTTCAAAAGAAAAGAACATCCCCCGAATAGCGTAAAAAACCCACCCCCAAGAAGCTCCAAAGAAGAAGAGAACATATCCGACCTCCAACTACGCATGCAACCACCAAAAGACCACATGCAGGCTGAGCCTAGATGGCTGTGGCCTCATGCAGCACTTGCAGAGCCATTTCCAATTATTATTTGGTCATACTTTCACCGCAAGGTGTCAATTACTTATTTAAATGATACAAATTCTTAATTTTAGAGACACTATAAAGATTCTTGGTTTAAGATAATCCAATAGGTCAATGGTGAAAAAAATATTGTAAGAAATCTAATTAATGTGTATTAATCAATAGACTGAACCTCATCTTCTAAAGATAGAAATGCTAATCAATGTGTTCTTACATCAACTATAGTAAGCAATAATATAAAAAATCTTATTTAATTAGTAAAACAAATAGATCACTACAAATAAATAGAAAACACTACTGAAAATCATTGAAAGATGCGAAAGAGTTGAAGATTCCAATAAAATTAAACTATGATCTTACACAAAGATAAGGTTGTAGTTGATGCCTTGAGAGAATTAACTAAATATTTTAAAAAATAACACAAGGATTCACCTAGTCAAAAAGTTGTTGTAAGAAGAAGAGTTGGTTCTCAAAATTGTGAACTGCATCCTAATTTTTTTTGGATATGACTAAACACAATTTTATCACAAATTTATGGAAATTTATCCTCAAATAATATTTTAAATTTTAAGGTATATTGAGAGTTCCAAACCTTTTTATGTTAAAATAAATTACTCATGCTCTACTTGTTATAGGATGCATATTAAAATTTTCACACATTGTGATATTTTTGTTATATATGTGTTACTTTGCATACTAATGATGTTTATAGTAATGTATGATAGAAGCTCCACCAAAATCATCAAGAGATTTTATTTCAAATGTGTTATGTGAAAGAGTAGATGGATAATATTTCTATAATAAATCATGTTTGAATGGATCATTTGTATGTTGTGGTAGTCTATAATGTTTGTAGAATTGTATACATAGAGAGCACACATGTTTTTCAAAATAAATTTAGTTAGTTTTGAAAAATTTAAATCAATAAAAAATGTAATAAAAGATGGCAAAGAGTTAAAGAGATGCGAGTTAGTGAGTAAAGATATAATTATAATCGAATTTATGAGAATATTTTAAGAGAAAATAGTATATGAGTGCAATGAATACAAATAAAGCTTGATGGTTAGATGGCCAATAAAAGTTAAGGACACATTTCCTCTTGGTATCATTCTATCTATTATAAATTTTTTAGAGAATTATATATTACAACCATATAATAGAGTCCAATCCTAATATTATTATTCTATTAAAGTTATTTTTTTGTACATATAGTATTCATTCATATATACCTAAGAGTACACAAAAAAATAGAAAGATATAGAGTGGTTATTAATTCTATGTTAGTGATGATCATAGTCATTCTATCGAGTTTGTACAAGGTTACTTTCAAAAGTTTTATGATAATTTAAGGGATTGAAATGTCATATTTGGTTAATACATTATATGGTTATAACTACACATCACAATATAGTAATATACAAATGTTCTATTGGTTGAGTAGGATGCAAATAATTAGTGGTGTTCAACATATTTAGAATTTTAGTGAGGTTGAGAATGAAAAATGGGGAAATCATGGTGCATGAGCATGTGTAAAAATATTACTAGCACGAGAAGAGTTGAAACACCAAGGTGATGCCAAGTTCATAGATGCAACAATGATCGTGGAATTGTGTAATTTAATAATGGGTCTAGGTAACGAAGGTAAGTCTATAGTTTTTAGATTTTTTTGGTTGTTAGAAGAAGCAAACTTTATAAAATATAAACATTTTAAGGGCACACAATCTATTGAGTGGGGGGATGAATCTGTAGATCAAATCTATTTAAAATTCTTAACTCTACCACAATTATCAAAATATATTATTCTTCACTACTCACCTTAGCATAAGTAATTAAACATGAAATATGAATATTTACTACTACTAAGTAACATCTAGAGAACACATAAACACAAGAAAACACCAAATATACGTGGAAACCCTAGATGGGAAAAACCATGGTGAGAATAATTGCTTGGATCTATTGTCCAAATTTAGCCTCATAAAGCAAAAATATACAAGTGAATTTCACAATATGTAGTAGGCACCAGCCTACTAGAGACACCAATCCCCTATTGTGTTTGTAGGCACCAACCCACTGGAGACACCAATCCCCAATTAAAACACTACAATAGGTAGAACACCAGTCCTATCAGAATACAAAGATAATGCTTATGGGTCTTTTATGTATCTCATACATGTGCCAGGGTTACAACTAACACTCTTCCTCACTACATATGATATTTTATTACTAACACACAAACTAAAATGCAACTCAACCTTATGTATTCACCACCTTCTCTTCAATTTACACATGCAACTAACTTTTCTTCACACTGGTGTAATTTTACTTGACATAACACATACAATGCATTTAAACATTTGAGAAATATATACATGACATTACATTAACTCATTTCTATGTTAGCCAGGGATTCACAAATAGCCAAGATGACATAAGGTGGACCTAAATTCAAAATACATGAAATGTATAATAGGTTGGTCCAAAATCAAATTTTGTTGCCACTAAAAGAACATAATACCATGCGCTACCATAGGAACCTTAATCAGGTCCTAACTTAACACCACACACAAGATTTATATTCTGCATGCTACTAGACATTACCGTATAGGCCTTGAACACTAACTAGTTGACAGCCAAACATATTAGAGAACCTTCTATGACTCCAAATTTTATGCATCCTGAACATATCCTCCAGAAAATCTAGAATATGATAGAACAAGTATAGGCATACTCTCCTAAGTTCAAACCACAGAGCCTACAACATCTCCAAAAGGGAAACTTGAGAAACAAGTTAAACTTGATAAATTTACTGAGCTGGAACATTTTGGTATACTCTTCTGGATCACCACTATCATAGTGAATAGATACATGCATGATATTGCAAGCATACAACAATCACACCAACTTACGAAAGGTAGCCACTCCTCAATAAAAATAATAATATGTGTTTCTTGATTTAGTGATTTGATTGTTAAGACAACTTCTACATTTATGACAACTTTTGACATACAACATACTACCAGAAATATAACATATATTTCTACAAATCTCTACAACTCAAAATGGTAATTCAAGGGGAATATAATGATAGTTAAAGTAATCATACAATATTTTTTATCAATGACAACTTATGACATCAATCTTCTTCATCAATGAAAACCTTTGAAATTAATGAAAACTATGTCCAACAATCTCCCCCTTTGTCATTGATGGAAAACAACAAAATTCTAGGCCACCCATAAAACCGCCCAGACACACATGAAGATATTTCTCCCCCTTATATTGATTCCTCACCCTTTGGAATATATAGCATTTTGAGTTCCATTTCTCCCCCTTTGACATCATTGGCAAAGGTCAAAACTCCTTTCTCCCCCTTTTTGCATTTTTGGTACTTTGCACAATTCGGAAACTTGTTTCTTGGATAGACTCCCCCTGACTCCATGCTTCACAGTTTCTGGAAGTATTCCACAAGACCACAAGCCTTCTTGTGGTAGGGAGACCAAGCCTCCCCCTCAACCTATGCTTCCTCTTGATTCAAGAGGAGGGGTAAATACTTCCTAGCTTTTGTTGGAGAAAATCAAGTGTCTCCTTAGGAAGTGGCTTTGTGAATATATCTACTACTTGCTCCTTTGTCTCAACATACTCCAACTTCACTTCCTTTTCTACAACTTTATCTCTAAGAAAATGATACTTGATTGCAATATGTTTTGTCCTTGAGTGCATTACTGGATTCTTTAAATTTTTTATGGCACTAGTATTATCACAAAGAATAGAAATAGGCTCATCAAATTCAATCTTCATCTCCTCCAGATTATGCTTCATCCATAATACCTAAGTGCAACATGATGCTGCAACAATGTATTCTACTTTTGTTGTAGATAAGGAAACTGAGTCTTGTTTCTTGCTCAACCAAGACACCAAATTGTCACCAAGAAAGAATGCTCCACCACTTGTGCTCTTCCGATCATCTATGCTTACTGCCCAATCTATATCTGTGTATGAAGACAAAGTGAAATTTTCACTCTTTGGGTACCATAGGCCAAAATCCATTGTAGCTTTCTGTTGGGATTAAGGTGTCAGAACAAAGCACATCGATGTTTAGTATCATTTTGTTCATGATATGATTGAAGATGGAAAGGTGAATTTGGAAAAAGTTGACACTTTGGTGAATGTTGCGGATGCACCAACAAAACCAGTGAGTACAAAAAAATTTAGATGGTGTTCTGATTCCATGGGCCTTGGTGCCTTGAGCAATTGATTTCATATGACTCTTGCAGGTCTTCAACAAGTGGGAGAATGTTGGGATTAAGGTGTCTCAACCTTTGAGTCTCATCATTTAATTAATTGTTATTTGATGTATTTATTTATTTTGTAATTAATTATTCCTACTAAATATGTTGTCACTTTGTGGGACCCATCGTTGATGTGGCATCCTACATGGAAGGTGACATGTAAGTGTTGTAAGCTATATTTGTGGAATTAGGTGTCCATTTTGGAGGACCTATAATTTAGGCTAAATTGATTGCTTTTTTCATAAGTTGCTATGTCATGCACTATGACAAACTATGACACTTGCTATGATAATTTATGACAACCATTAGACTTTATTGTGGAAACTTCTATGACGGGATATGACAACTGTAAGAGTGGTGTATGATAGTTTCCTATTTACAGTATGATAGGTAAGCTACTATTATGGGGGCGCCTAACTTTGCATTTGGCTACTGCATGTGTAGTGGCGTCTTGCATGGTAGGTGATGGCTATTTTGGTGGAGGCAGGTGTTGATTTTGGAGGATTGCCAAATTAAATGAGTCTTGACTATGACAACATGTCATAATAGACTATAGTTCACACCTTGGGCATGTGAAATGGTTTTGGAAAGTTTTTGGCATTTTGCTTCATGTTGTTGCATTATAAATACTTCCAGAGTTAGTGCATTTTATGGGTTACAGGTTGAAGTTTGATTACATGCCGTTATGCTGCCGAAATTTATCTAGATTCTTGTTGTAGTGTGATGACTCCTCAACATTGCTCTGAAATTTTATTGTAACTATTCTCGTTGCTAATAATACATTTGAGTTGCATGACTTGGAGTGTGGGTTTTTTCTCGAAAGGGTTTTCCCACGTATACATTGTGTTATGGTTTATCTTTGTCTTATCTGTTTTATGTTATTGAATTTGCATCTGTTGGTACCTATAGTAGTTTAAGGTTTTAATAAGATTTTTTTGCAATACTCTCCTTCTTAAATTAGTGTAGGAAGTTGCTTCCACGAACCTAGCTTCCTTTCACTTTCAAGTACTTGAATATTCTCTTTACTGCTTTGACATGAGTTTCCTTAGGTGCTGACTAAAATCTAGCAACCATTCCAACTGCCTACATTATACCTGATCTAGATGCTATCACATACAATAAGCTACAAATCATAGATCTATACAAGGTTTGGTCTGTCGGAGCAAATTCATCATCTTTACTCAACTTTCATACTATAACCATAGGTGTACCCATCAATTTACAGTCTTCCATTTTGAACTTACTTAACATCTCCTTTATATACTTATTTTGAGAAATGAAAATGCCTTTGTCTGATTGTGCAATTTGCAACCCAAAAGATAAAGATAATTCACCTAGCATTGATATTTTAAATTCATTTTGCATTGCCTTCTGAAACTCCTTGCACTTGTCATCACTACTACCACCAAAAATAATATCATCTACATAGACCACAACTATCAACAGTTGATCACCTTCTATTTTTATGTACAAATTACTATCTACACTCCTTCTCTGGAACCCTTACTGCTGCAAGTATCCATCCAATCTTGAATACCAATATCTAGAAGCTTGTTTGAGTCCATAGAAAGCCTTCTTCAATCTGCACACATAATCCAGATTGTCAGAACATTGAAACCCTTTTGGTTGTTCAATGTAGAGCTCTTCTTCTAGATGTCCATTCAAAAATGCTGACTTCACATCCATCTGTTATACATTGAAATTCTTGAATTTTGAAAGAGCTAAAAACATCCCAATTACTTCAAATCTTGCTATCGGAGTAAATGTCTCTTCAAAATCTACACCGTCAACTTGAGCATATCCTTTATATACAAGTCTAGCTTTGTTCCAGATAACTTCACATTCTTCATTTAGCTTATTTCTAAAACCCACTTGGTTCCAATCACATTCTTTCCTTTAGGTCTTGGGACCAATTCCCAAGATTCATTCTTCTTGATCTAATTCAGCTCTTCCTCCATAGCTTCTATCCAAACTTCCTCTCTACTAGCTTGTTTATAAGACTTAGGCTCTATCTTTGATAATAAAGCAAAGTGCACTTGCTCATTTTCCTTCTCAAGCATCTTTTGGGTCTAAAGCCCACTGTCCTTATCTCCTATAATATAGTGTTCAAAGTGATTCTTCTAAACATACTTTGCTAGAGTTTTTGTAACAACCTCTAAATCTTCATTGCTGCTATGGATTGGTTCTTCATCATCTTCTACTTCTGAAGTACTAGTAGACTAAATTGTCTCATCAAATCTCACATTTTCACTTTCCACAATCCTCTTTAGTCTTAAATTGTAACATCTATAAGCTTTACTTCTTAAAGAATAACCAAGAAAAATACCTTCATCAGATTTGGTATCAAACTTACCCAAGCTTTCTTCATCCCTTTTTATGTAGCATTTGCTTCAAAATACCCTTAGATGTTTGACCAAAGTCGGTCTTCCTCTCCATAACTCATATGATGTTTTATTAGTCTCTCTTCTAATTTGAGCTTTGTTCAAAATATACACTGTAGTTTGAACTACTTCTCTCAAGTACATATCCGGTAGATTTTCTTGACTAAACATTGTTCTTGCCATCTCTTGTATAGTTCGGTTCTTCCTTTCTGCAACTCCATTCTGCCATGGAGTTCTAGGAGAAGAAAATTACCATTTAGATCCCATTCTCTTCACAAAATTTGTCATACTTGTCATAAGTGAATTCTCCACCTCTATCTAATCTCAAAACCTTTTTTTTTCTTTTGGTTTCATTCTCTACTAATGTCTTGAATTCCTAAAAATTTTCAAATGCCTTTGAATTCTCTTTTAGAAATGTAATCCAAGTCATCCTAGTGCAATCATCAATGAACATCATGAAATACCCATCTCCTTGTAGAATTTTTGTCCTCATAGGTCCACACAAATATGTATGAACCAAGTCAAATGGTTTTGATATATATTAATTGATATTTCTAGGTCTCTATAATTCAATTACAAAAAAATTATACATTTATTGATTATTGGTATATATATCATTATTGGCATGTATATTGATTGATATCAATTGATATTTCTAGGGTTTAAGTATTGTAGAATATTAAAATTTATATGTATTAAAATAATTGGTGTATATCAATTGATATCAAGATTGATATATATATATATATATATATATATATAATCAATTCATATCAATTTATATATCAATCAATATTGAAATCAAGATATTTCTAGGGTTTCTTAAAAATTGTATCATACAATTTTAGGGGTTTTTAAATAGTATCATATAAAATTTTATATGTGTTTGATTATACATTGGTGCAAATATCTATCAATTGATTTATTGAAATTGATATTTTAAGAGTTTTTTAGAAATTGCATCATGTTAAATTTTGAGGGTTTCTATTGTACCACATATATTTTCATATGCATTGATCTTAGATTGGTGTATGTATAGCAATTTCAATACTTATTGATCTATATCAATTGACATATCGATCAATATTGAACTTTTAAATATTTCTAGGGTTTCTAAATTGTATCATTTAGTTTTTAAGGGTTTCTCTTGTATCACATAAAATTTCATATGAATTAATTGTTGGTGTACACATCTATATCAACTGATGTATTCATTGACATCAATTGATATGTACACCAATAATCAATACATATAAAAATTTATATGTAAATTATATTGGTGTACATATCAATTGATATCAATCAGTATATCAATTGATGTATCAATCAATATCAATTATCTAAATCTAGGGTTAGGATATAGTATCATATTAAAATTTATATGTAGTGAATGTTGGTGTATATCATTATTGACATGTATTAATCGATATCAGTTGACATTTTAAGGGTTGAACTATTATATCATATTAAATTTTACACATCAATTGATATTTTAAAGGTTTCTTTAAATTGTATCACATTAAATTATTAGGGCTTCTATATATCACATAAAATAAATAATTTATCTATTAATTTTTAACTTGTACACATAACAATTGATATATTGATCAACATCAATTGGTATATACACCAAGAATCAATACATATAAAATTATATATTAATCTTACATTGGTATACATATTAATCAGTATTAATTGATATATCAATCAATCTTGAAAGTGATATTTCTAGGCTTTTTAAATCATATCATATTAAATTTTAAGGGTAACTTCTATGTATCACATTTAAAATTTTATATGCATCATATGTACTGATTGTTTTTGATAAAGTAAGCAACATTTACAGGGTGTTGTACCCTTTACGGAGAGCCCATAGGGCCAAAATGAAGCTAGTTTAAAATAGGACATGAACTAGAAAGAGAAGCAAAATAGGCCTAAAAAGCCACACACAAAACAAAAACAAAACATGAACAATTGATAGACAACCTTTCAGAAGATGAACGAGGCCTAGACAACCCCAAAATCAGAGGGGACAGATCTGAATCCCAAAAATTGAGGTCATGGTTTGGGGAGTCCCTTCTTTTTTCTCTACACAATAGACCATGGAGGCTTGAAATCGAAGTCCCTCAAGTGAGGTGAGATGGGCGGTTCCTCAAAAACCACTAAGGACAAAGAGCCACCATGCAATGAAGTCGACAACATAGAAGAGGAGTCAGAAGCATTCAAAGGATCAACATAAGTGTTCATCGAGGGATAGGTAGGCTCTACTAGCACATCGATAATAGTTCAGGGAAACAATGGTTCCACCGAAGGGATAGCCGGAGGAGGATCCTGGGGAGACCCAACCTCCAAAGATGAAATAATCAAGGAAGGGACGTCCTCCCTAGAGGGACCATCCGAAGAGGGAGAGCCCACCGTGAGATGACCCGGGAGAGCATCCTTCCACCAGGTAGCAGTGCCCTTGCGATGAGCAAGAGGGCAGGTAGAGGCCAAATGACCAACAAAGAAACATCTCTTACACTGAAAAGGGAGCCCCTCATAGTCCAAAAGCTCCTTCTAAGGTCTATCCTCCACCTTCAAGACCACATCACCATGGAGAGGTTTGGAGATGTCAAAATTGATTAAAATATGAGCCACCATAGTATGCCCAAGATCCCAAGACATAGAGTCCACCTTCAAAAAGCAACCAATGACATTTCCAATAGCTTCAAAGCAAGAATCCTCCCAAAACTGGAGAGGGAGGTTTGGCAGTCGGACCCAAACTAGTCTGATATGTATTGATTGTTAATGTACACATATATATCAATTACTATTGACCACATATATCAATTGATATACTGAATGACATCATTAGTATGTACATCAATAATCAATACATATAAAATTTTATATGTATTGATTACATCAAGGTGTACATATCAATTAATATTAATTGATATTTTGTGGGTTTATATAAATTATATTAAATTTTAATCCTTTTAGGGTTTCTAAATTGTAAATCATGTATTAAATTTTAAGGGCTTATAGATTGTGTCACACAAAATTTTATAAGTACTTGATTATTGGTGTACATGTAAAATTTCTATTGTATCATATTAAATTTTTAACCTTAAATTATTACAAATCCTAATCCCTAAATTTAGAGTTTAGAGTTTATAATTTATGGTTTAGGGTTGAGGGTTTAGAGTAGGACCTATGATGCTTATGTTTTAAGGTGAATTAATTTTAGTTTTCATCTATATAAATTTATGTTTAAAAATAAAAAATAACAAAGAAAAAAAAATAGAAAAAAAAAATATTGGAGAGGCACCTACCTCAAAACCCTGTTAGTTGAATCTCATAGAGGGAGGACATAAATGAAGGCATGGATGAGTTTGTTCATTGTGGGTACACATTTTGAGCTCTTCCCTTCATTATCAATATTGGAAGAAATGAATATGATCTCAAATTTAGAAGAAAAAAATTAAATATTTTTGAAATGGGTGCGTATTCTTAAATGCGTACACATTTATAACACATACTCATTTAGCAATAGATACCTAAATGTAAATAGGTACCCATTATAAATGTATACTTGTTTAAGTTTGGGATTCCATTCCTCAATATGTACACATTATTTTGAAATGTGTATGTATTCTTTGCAACAATTTTTAGTTGTGTTACTTCTACAAAAAGTGGACTCAAATTCTTGCACTTACCCTTACTTCACATGGATGTTTGTGAGTACTACATAGTTTAAGATACATGATCATTTTATGATTCACACACACCTTAAAGCGTGGGGAAAATGTAATGGTTAATTTATACACACATTTCATTTCTAGTTTATTTTTATGTCTATTTTTAGGTAATGACTTAGTACATATAAAGTTATAAATGAAATGATCTTTTATGAATCTAGGTTAATTCCCCTAGCCTCTTTATCTATTTACACACACACATATCTATACACTTATGCCTACCTCATCCATTTACACTCACTCACTTATACTTTTGTCTTATCTACACTTTCTTATCAAACTTGTTTATACACCTACTTTTATTTTATCATTTGCCACTTGGGTTTGATTGTTATTTTTTTAAGAACAAGTTCATAGGCATGGGGGTGACTCTATAGTCATGAAATCGACCCTTCCAATTTAAAATTTAAATTTAGCTAATTGACAACTTTCACCCTTCCACCTTGTATTGACCAAATAGACTTTAAAAATGATTTGATGCTATGTTCTAATATTTAAAGACAACCAATACATTTGTTCTAATAATTTTTTAATCTACTCAAGTGTTCACCATTCTAGAGAACTATAGTAATCAATAAAAATAAACTTCAATTTGGTTTAATAAAAGAAGTAAATAATTTGTATGCTTAGACTCTTTCTATTTATTTTTAATATTAGTCATTTTGGGGGGATTGAGATCCAAATGTAGCTTCTTGTGATGTAACAATAATCCCTTAAGGTATTTTAAAATATCGTCAATCCCAAAACTTTTAGAAAAGGTAGTGTGGAAGGCTAGATATTAGATGAAGTTGTGAAACATAACTCCACTAATTACTAGGATGAATTTGGAGAAAATTAAAGATTTACAACTGAAATATTTCTCAAACATGTAAAATCATCCTCTAATAGGGTAGATATCAAACAAAAAATTCTAAACAACTCCTTGAAAAAGAAACATTATTTTCAAGCTTGACATGAGCTAGATTTTAAAACCTATCTATTTAACATTGTTTTTCAATTATTACACTAAATATCACCATCCTCTATATTCAATTATTTGATCTACAAGGACAATATTCAATGAGCATAGCCTCAGCTTCCTCCTACTTCTTCTTGATGCGGAGAGTATCCAACTGAGTTGCCAAATGGTTAATAATGTCCCCCTTCATGTTGGACAACAAGTTTCTTAACTCAAATTTTGAAACTCTAGTAGATAATTTACCAATAGTGGATGTCCTACCTCCTCTTGGCCTTTTAGTGAAGGTCTTGGAATAATTATTGTAGGCCTTACAAATGTCTAAAAATGGTAGTTAGGAAATATCTCCTTGAACAATGAGGTTCAATGCATCCATGCAATCATCATTGGCTTCCATCTGTTGGAGTTGAGAAAATACAACTTCATAGGAGCCTAGTGATCTCTGTAAGCTAAGAATACCTGTTACAGGGAGAAGCAAAGAGAAGTAACAAAAAAAATAGTAAAATGCTCAAAGATATGGAGCTATGTATTCACCAATGTGTAAAAGAATAATTACAAAAGAAAAGTTTCAACCACATATAGGTCAAAAAGGAAAACCCTAGGCTTGCACATTAATAATTAATAAAATAATCAATTATTATGCACCTAATGTTAGCTTAAGTGTAAAAGAGATAAAAGGGAACTTTAATTAATTAAACAAATATTGTTTAATTAATCAAGTAAATAACCAATTACTCTAACACCCCCCCTTAAGCTAGACTTAGGGAGAAGCTAAAACCTAGAAGAAGCTATTGAAAGCAAAAAATAATGGGTCCCGACAACAAGGCCAGATCAGGTACCCAAGTACAAGGAAATCTCTATGAAACGGAGAAAAGGAGAAAACCCAGTGAGAAAAAACTCCTCTCCAAAAAGAGATAGAAGAACATGCTGAAAGAAACATGAAGGAAGGCCTCATAAAGACCCCCCAAG
This sequence comes from Sequoia sempervirens, assembly GCA_007258455.2. Lineage (NCBI taxonomy): Eukaryota > Viridiplantae > Streptophyta > Pinopsida > Cupressales > Cupressaceae > Sequoia > Sequoia sempervirens. Next base: position 169,833 of record VDFB02356654.1, on the reverse strand, counting down.
GACAACTTCCTTCACCCCAAGCATAGAGCGCAACTGAAGATAGTGCGGTGATGCAAAAGGCTTCGTGAAGATGTCTGCAACCTGCTCGGCAGTGGGAATATACTCCAAGATGAGAGAACCATCCTGAATCAACTGTCTGATGAAATGCATATGATGCTCAATGTGCTTCATCCGCTGATGCTCCACCGGGTTCCAAGAAATGTGTATAGCATTCTGATTGTCACACCAAAGAATAGTGGGACTATCAGGAGGAAAACCAAACTCAGTCATCAACTGTCAAAGCCATAAAATCTCCTGACTAGCAAGCACAACAAATCAGTACTCAACCTCTGCAGATGATAATGCATGAGCAGTTTGCTTCTTGCAATACCATGTGATAGGACCAGAGCCAAGACATAAAACAAAGCCAGAAGTAGACTTCCGATCATTGACATCACCAGCCCAATTTGAATCAGTGTAGGCAACAATGTGACGATCCCTTGATGTGTAGTGAATTCCATAAGAAATGGTGCCCTGAATGTACCTCAAAATACGTTTGGCAGCTTGCCAATGACTCTCATGAGGATCATGGGAGAATTGAGAGACAAGGCCAATCGCAAAGGAAAGATCAGGACGAGTGTGAGTCAGGTACAACAAACTGCCAACCAACTGCCTGTAAAGTGTAGAATCTACTGAAGGAGTGGGGCAAGTAGTAGTCAAAACAACCCCTGACTGAAATGGTGTGGGGCAGGCTTGCAATCAAGCATTCCAAAGTGTTGAAGCATATCAAGAGCATACTTCTGCTGGTAAATGGAGATCCTATCAGAAAACTGAATCACCTGAAGACCAAGAAAATAGTGCAAAAGATCGAGATCTATCATCTCAGACTGCTCCATCAAAGCTCATTGAGCTTGTTGAATCATAGAGGATGAGCTACCTGTGATGAGGAGATCATCAACATATAGCACAAGAATCAGGATCTCACCCTCAAGATTCTGAATATAGACTGTGGGATCAGAATGACAACGTGTGAAACCAGTGGAGAGAAAAAAAGAGTCCATCTTCTCATACCAAGCCCAAGGGGCTTGTTTGAGACCATATAATGAACGCCGAAGTTTGCAAACCAAAGAAGCATCCTGCACAAATCCTTGAGGCTGATCCATATAGATCTCCTCCTGTAGGTCACCATGCAAGAACACACTCTTCACATCCATCTAAAAAATGGGCCATCCCTTAGAAGCTACAAGTGATAGTACAAAGCGAATAGAATTCATCTTGGTGACAGGGGCAAATGTCTCAGAGTAATCAATACTCTCAACCTGCGAGAAACCCTTCACAACAAGACGTGCTTTGTACTTATCAATAGAACCATCAACAACATACTTGGTGCAATACAACCATCTACACCAAACCATCTTTCTACCCTTAGAAAGAGGACAAAGATCCCTAGTACTATTCCTCATCAAAGAAGAATACTCCTCCTCCATAGCACTATCCCACTCAGGGTGACCTGTCACCTCTGAAAACTTCTGAGGATCTTCTGAAAGAGCATGACTCAAAAGACTAGAACCCGCAGTATGAGAATGGGTGCGACGAGTGTCTGAAGGATCACCTACCATAGATCCTGCTACCTCAATAGTAAAGCGAGCCCATTTGGGCATCTGAGGTGGAGCAAGTGGAGGTGGAGATGGGGGATCATCAACATCCTCATCAGAATCATCCTCAACATAATCCTGAAGAGCTGTAGTGGGAGGAGTAGGTAGTGAAGTAGACACTAGAGACAGGGTATCCACTGTGGGAAGGCGCTCATCAAACTGGACATCCTGTCGAAATAGGACCTCTCTAGAATTAGGATCAAACAACTTGTACGCCTTAACATCCTCATAGTAGTTGACAAAAATGAGGGGTCGACTCTTCCGCTCCATGACTCTCCTCTGAGCATCAGGAATAAATGCCCATGCCTCACTACCAAATACTCGAAATGATGAAACATCAGGCTTGTCATGAGACCAAGCCTCCTCAGGAGTCATATGTCGAATCACCTTGTGAGGTATCCGATTCTGAATATGGTTGGCACAATTAACTGCCTCATCCCAAAAGGATGGATCCATGGACCTGGACTGAATCATACAATTCCCCATCTCCCGTAAAGTCCTATTCTTTCTCTCAGCGACACCATTCTACTGAGGGGTGTAGGGAATAGTAAACTGATGCTACAAACCATGCTTAGTGCAAAAATCTCTGAAAGCCTAATTCATATACTCCCCCCCATTATCTATACGTATCCACCGAATAGAAAGGCTAGACTGCTTCTCTACAAATTTCTTGAAGATTCAAAAGGAATCAAAGACATCAAACTTGTACTTAAGAAAGTACACCCATGTGCATCTGGAGAAGTCATCAATGAATGTGAGTACATACTTGGCCCCAAAAAAAGGAGTAGGAAATGACATGAGGTCACTATGAATTAACTCCAAGGGTGCCAAAGCACGAGTGGCTCTTCCCTTTGGAAAGGGATCCCTGTGATGCTTGCCAAGCACACAACCATGACAAACACCGTCTGTGTAGGAAATCTGTGGAAGACCAAGAACAAGTGCCTGTGTACTCATCTATTGAAGATATCTGTAATTGACATGGCCCAAACGCTCATGCCAAAGCTTACTCACTAAATATGCATGTGCTATAAGAGATGAACCGGTACCCTCAGAAGGCTTAAATCCATCCAATCTGTAAAGATGAGATGCAATATCAACACTCCCAGTAGCCACAACCAGATCAGAGTCATGGAGGTCTCGATTAACCACATCATGTGGTGAGAACTCAACTGTCTTACCAGAGCCAGAATTCCAAATTTGATAAATGGACAGGAGGTTTGTCGAGATGTCAGGAACAACCAAAACATCCTATAGAGTACCCCCATCCAAAGAGACATAACCTGAACCCAAGACTGAAAGCTGTGTAGAGTCACCCACTGCAATCTGTGAAGTACCACAAGAGGCAAAAGAAGTGACCAACTGCTGAGTGTGAGACATATGGTGAGAAGCACCAGAATCTAAAATCTAAGTGGACCCATAGGTCGATGCTCGAGTAGTAAGAGCATGGCCTTTCCCTATGGAAGGAGAAGACAACTGAGGTGAGGAGATGTGATGCTGCTGCATGGCTTCCTCTAAAGCCTCTAATCATTTCCAACACTTGGAAACTGGATGTCCTTCCTTGCCATAGAAACTGCAAGTGTCTCCTGATTTCTTCTAAGTCTTGGAGGAAGAATCGCTAGACTTCGAAGAGTTCCCCTGTTTCGGATTAGGTGGTGGTTTGGAATTAGACTTAGGAGTTGGTTTGGAGGAATGCTCACTACCTGTAGAATCTTTCTTGGGCTTCGGTTTCTACTTATATTTCTCTTTAGATGACTGAGCAACCAATGCTTTGTTTTTTGATCCTGAGAGCATATCTATCTGAGAAAGGTGTGACTGCTCACGAGACAAACGCTCACAAAACACATCAAAGGTAGGCATGGTAAAATGAGCACCCAGGCCATCCATGGTGGAATAGAAGGAAGAAGAAAATATCTAAAATGGACCATGAAGCTTTGAAAGTATCAAGTAAATGCACTCTATGTCTAACTTATCCTTGCCACAATCCTGTAAAATAGTGCAGATAGTTTTGAACTTGTTCAAAAAGTCCTCAATAGTGGGAAATGATTTAGGTAACAGTGAAACTAGCTTTTCCTCAATCTGTAATGCTCAGAACTCATTAATGGTCCCAAAAAGTGTCTCAAACTTCAACCACATTGCTCGAGGAGTGAGCAAAGTATCAAGGTGAAATAGAAGACTGTCTGAAACGTGCTTGGATAACAAACCCATAGCTTCATCCATCTTGTTCCTATGATGAAGAATCTCAAAAGGATGTTGCAACTGAGGATGAACCTCATCTAAACAAGACCACAACCCTCGTGACCTAAGAAGCCTTGTCATGCGAGACTTCCAGGTGTGATAGTTGTGTGATGTGAGTAACTCAACTGAGGAGTCTGCCATGAAACCCTACACCTGTACCTGCTTGTGTTTTTTATTATTATGAGATATTTTAGAATAGACAGAAGATGCATAAGGGTTTGATTGTTTTGAGAGTTTTGGTGTTTTGGTTTTCTGATATAAATGACAGAAAGTGAGAAAAAAAACCCCCCCACAAGAGATAAATCCAAACCCTAGTACAAACTGAGAAAGAGGAAGCAATGCATAAGAAAAAAAGCTTCAAAACAAATTCTCGTGTACCTGAAGAAAATTCTAAGAAAAAAGATCACAGATCTGAATAGAGCATGCTGAGAGCTTTCCAACGCCTATTTGTTTTTGAAAAATGGAGTCCGTTTGCACCTTCTATAGCCCCGAAAGTGCAGAAAAAAGACCCCACTTTGACTGGAAAAAATAAAGTCAAATATAAAATATGGAGAAAATTACCAGTACCATGGCATTTGGCATGGAATTATCTTTCCAACGGTATCTTGTTTGAAAAAAATGGAGACCGTATGCCCATTTTATACCCGATTTCGTGAAGTCTCCTGAAAATGCACAATTCTACCTCTTTTAAGCCCTGGAGGCTAAAAAAAATGGCCCCTGGTCCGCTGGGCGACCAGGGGGCTGAGGCTGGTGGCGCGGTGGCTGGCCAGCAGAGGGTGAAGCGGTGGCCACTGTCAGGTGGCAGGCTGGTGGTGGGCTGGTGGCTGGCTGCGTCGCTGGCCGAGCGGCCCTCCGGTGGCCGTTGGGCGGATTTGGGGTCGCCGCCGGGCAGCTATTGGGCGGCCCCCCCTTGGTTTGAATAGGGAGCGCCAATTTCCAAATAAAAAACTTTAAAAAATCAATTAAAAATTGATTTTTGTTAAATTTTTTTGCATATTTTCACCTCGAATGGCGTGCCCTGGGGCCGTATGGCTTTGGGGCAAATTTTTTTTCCTTTTCGGTCGACTGTGGCCAAACTGGACGAATTTTATATGAAAATAGGGGTTTTTGGGCCTTCTGGACTCAACCGTGATGTCGATTTTTTCCCAAAGTGCACCAAAAATAAACTCCCCCTAGATCCACAAGAAAAAACTTCTGAAACCCTAGATCTGCTTCCAATGCAAAAATTCTCAAAACAAGAACAGGTAGCTACAGATCTAAAGCTCTGATACCATGTTGGAGTTGAGAAAATACAACTTCATAGGAGCCCAGTGATCTCTGCAAGTTAAGAATACCAGTTATAGGGAGAAGCAAAGAGAAGTAACACAAAAACAGTAAAATGCTCAAAGATATGGAGCTCTATATTCACCAATGTGTAAAAGAATAATTACAAAAGAAAAGTTTCAACCACATATAGGTAAAAAAGGAAAACTCTAGGCTTGCACATTAATAATTAATAAAATAATCAATTATTATGTACCTAATGTTAGCTTAAGTGTAAAAGAGATAAAAGGGAACTTTAATTAATTAAACAAATATTGTTTAATTAATCAAGTAAATAACCAATTACTCTAACACCATCGAAAGGACCAACTTGAGGGACTCTTCTAACAACTTGTTTTGTGGGTTTTTACTTAGAACAAACTGAAATTGCTCCACATAATCTTCCAAGGGCTCATCATCCTTTTGTGACATTCTGAAAATGTCATCTTTTCTCTTGTCAGGTCCCCTACAATAGTCTTGATAATTTTCTAGGAACAAGGTCTTCATGGTGTCCCAATTAGGAACATCATCTCGGCCAAATCCCATGAACCACCTTAAAGTTGCATCCTTAAGAGTTGTAGCGAAGAGTTTAAGCTTGTGAGCATCAATAGTATAATCATAACTTTGGCACAGGACATCAAATTCAAAGAGAAACATATTTGGGTCTTCAGTCATTATCCCATAGAAGACTGGTAAGACTGAAGGAGTATTGTTCTTCAACACTGTAGCCTTTTCCTAGTTAGTGATTAGAAACTCAAATGTCACCCATTCAGGATCATCATCCACTGCATCCCCCATGGTGCGGTATGTTCCTTCTATACATGTGCTAGATGTTGGTGATAAGGATATTTATTCTTTAGTATTACCTTTGCTCTGAGTACTAGATTCACCAACTTCTGATATAGCTACTTGGCATGTAGAGGAAAGGAATCTACCCAAGGGGTCTCTCTGCCTCTGCATACATGAAATATGGCTTTATAACATAGCAGTCTTGCACAATGTTAGTGTATCTCCAGTGTTGGAAAAAGATTAAGACTAACAATCCTAATGTTGGAAACAAAAGTTAACTATGAAAACTGTGAAAATAAGTCTATGAAGATAGCACCATCCCTGGAAATGAAACCAAAAATGTAGAGACAAAGCTAATGTATTGTAAACTTGGTAGAACCTACATAATTCAGAGGTTTAACTAACTGAATAGTCCACTCAACATTGCTCAAGACTACATTAAATTGTCAACCCAAGGCTTGTAAGCTTATGATGGTGCAACATTATATATGCCTTCAAGGACTCAAAACTACTTAAGCTACCCTACTCAAGTTATTCTACTTGCTGGAAAACTCACAGAATTGTAAAATAGTAAAAGACATAACCAAAACTAGCGGCTACGAGTACCTACAACTTAGACTATAACTTAACTGTTACTAATAAAATGATGCTGTAATAACTCAAAACTGATTAAAAACTAATGACTCAACTAAACTATCCTCCGGAGTACTATTGGTTAACCATTGCATGCATATTCATAAGCTTTCATTAAAAATAAGCAAGATATGAATTCTAATTAACTTGCATATGATTCATGAAGTAGTGATAAACTAATAGCAACTATTAAACAAAAATAAATAACTAGAAAATGAAGTGAGGAATAGTACCTTGAGTGGCCTGCTCAAGTGACTGTTCTCACTTTAACTAGACCCAAATCTAGCTAATAGATTCCACACATTCCATGAATTAAACTCCACTCATTGCATATTCATGAAGATTGCACAAGATCTTTCATAGATTGTATTCAATCATTCTAAATATTTCATTTCTTAAAATTGAAAGTAACTGATAACATAAAACTAAAAAACCAGCTATCCTATGGATTCAACCAACAACTATATACAAGCTTGAGGGAATCTTATTCAAAGCAACAACTTAACTGAAATCATTAACTCCACTCCCATATATTTAAAGCGTAGAGTTAAGACTAATTTATTCAACCTATAACTAAAAAGGAAAAGGAATCCTAATAGGACTAAAACTCTATAAAAATAGAATTGCATGTAAACATACAACCATTTGTCAAAATCCTATAAGTGAAGGAGGCCTATTCTTTAGTGTTTATTATTTGATTATAATAACTCCATGTTCAACCTTCATCAAGTGCCTTTAATCAATGACCATCAAGTTTAGCTCAACCTGGAGCTCCCTTGTTTTGGTGTCCAACATTCCTTTTGCTATGGGTTCATCCTACAATTGCTATGTGCCATGATTCCTCTTTATCTACAAACAAATTAATTTCACAAAACATGTACACAAGGATAACTATCTTAATCAAATCATAGCATTCCATCAACATTCCATATATATCTTCATATAAACCATATAATACTAGTATATTATAACCAAAATTCTATCATTATATTTTTTGGTCAAGTCTGCATAATGGATATGAAAGGATAGTATAATGTAGGAGCATTTTCTAGAAAGTGTATCTAAAAAGTATCTCAAAATATGTATAAAAACAATAGAAAATAAGGTATTAGATGGAACTATCAAGTGTTTGAGGGTATTCAATATTGCTTTGAGAGATCCTTCCACCTACAACTACACACACAAGACCAAAGATAGATGTTGGTGTGGTTGTTTAGCAGTTTTCCTTATTCAAATCCCTATATTGGTGTTTCAACCTCCACAAATAGCCTTAGACAAGATGATACAAATAATAATAGATGTGAAAAAGATGAAGAAGGCCATATGCTAATAAAAGATAGAGATAAAATATTAAAGAAAGATTCTTGAAGAGTCACCCTGTATGAACAAAAAAGGTGAAGCCCATTGGTGCAACGAAAGAGCCACAAGAAATCTCCAAGATGACAACTTCTCAAGAAGAAGAACTAGTTCTGTAACAATGGAGCCTCCTCTAAAATTCATTAACAATCCTATTGTGAGATACGTGTGTAGCAAGATGAAGAAAGCTAGCACTTGCTCAAGAAAATGTTGTAGAAAATGGGAAAGAAAAAGTTGTATTTGTATTTCCAAGAGCAAGAGAGTAAGAAAGTAGAAATTCAAGCATGTAGAATGAAGACTGAATCAAGAGTGCATGAGAATGAATGTATTCTTTGTAAAAGGGAGACTTTTTGGTCCAAACAACCAGCCCAGGTGATTCCTGATGTAGTTGTAGGCTAGCATAGGTGTTACACTACCAAAGCGCGATAGGTTTGACATCTCAATGGCCAACTTAGTCATGGATTTTTGCAGGATGCTAGTGCAACACACAGATGTATCTGCGACACGTATTGGTTCATGGAAAAAATTAGACTTAGCAGTTGAGGAAAAGGGGCATGCTAGGTGGTGAGAAATAATTTTAGGCTAAGGGAGAGCATACTTATCTTATTTTTGCTAATGAGGAAAGCGTATGGAATGTGATTTCATGGGGTGAAATTTTCAACATTACACTAACAAAATTAGCAGTTGAGGAAAAGGGGCATGCTAGGTGGTGAGAAATAATTTTAGGCTAAGGGAGAGCATACTTATCTTATTTTTGCTAATGAGGAAAGCGTATGGAATGTGATTTCATGCGGTGAAATTTTCAACATTACACTAACAAAATACTCCTATCTAGTCATGATTACATCTCATCCTATTGGATGCCTTCTAAATCTTATTATAATCAATTTATCTAGTTGATTATGAGCTTTATATATTCAAAATAGGGCAATGAAAAAGGTTTATCTTCCACATCTTGGCCACACTACATCCAACCAAAGGATAGAGGGGACGAGTGGGAATCTTTGACCCCCTTACACAAGATATTTACCTCACTATCAAGTGGTTAGTGAGAGTCTTAGATAGAGAATATTACTGGAAGAAACTCATCAACATCATAATTTATTTACCTTTGAGAGGCACCCTTATACTCTAGTTAATTGGCAAGACAAAATCCTTTTGGCCCCCTTTTCAAAATCCATGGTTCTACTCCTTTTAAGTCCATATGAAAATCTTAGAAAATCACCTTTAGCAAGTTAGTGTAGTCTAATTAATCTCAATATATTAGTCATGGTCTTCATTTTTCCTCTTCATATATTTGGTGGAATAGATTGATCCAATAGGATGGTATACCTCTTTGCCTCTTCCATCAATTTAAAGGTAAACATTTAAAAAAAAGATGAATTAGATATTTAGAGACCTTTGGGTCTACATAACTTTAGTTGGAAATATTGGCAATACCTTAAAACTCAATACAACTTATCTCCTTTTGAAAAATAACTAATTCTTGATATTTAGTAACTTTTTCCCCCTAAGCTTTATAATTTGTTTGTTCATACATAGTCATTTTAACAACTTCAAAGATTGGATATGGTCCCAAACCTATAACCTCTACTTTTTTCCTCTTAAATCAATATATAGCTAGCTTCTCTTATCACTCACTATTTCACACCAACTCAACACTCATTGGAATTGTGAGTTCAACCAATCCACATGTAATAAAATTATCCTCTAAATTAGGAAGTCTAAAGATGATGCACAATCCCAACTTACTGCTTGGAAAATTCTTCACATCAAACTTCCCATTGAAACTCACCTCAATTTCCTCCACCCACCATTGACACACCCTCTTTGTGCTAATACAAAATCCATCAAACATACTGTCTGGTTCTACACATTTGCTAGAAAACTTTATCTTTCCCCCTTCACCCTCCCTACTCTTTTCTCACATGTTTTGTCATGGAATTTTGTTCTTTTAGGAACCTCCACATATCACAATATCATTACCAACACTTTCAAGAAAGTGTTCTCAAGTTTATTTATAAATTTTGTTGCTTGGGAATATTCTCCAGCACATGCTTTCCTCATCAAATTGAGATTCAAATGGTTTACTCTAATTTGATTCTTCATATTTTTAACATATCCTCTTTTCTTCAAGACCATTTGGGGGCTAATACTAAGTTGGAAAATATCACTCATAACCTACTCTCATAATTTTCAAAAATTGAGGGAGTTCGAAGCACTTCCAAGAATCTCTAAAGTTTTCTTCAAGATTTCAATCCCTCATAAATTTCTATTTTTATTTTAGTAGTTGACTCTTTTCTCTGCACGTTTCCAATTGGTTCATAATTTGGAACATAGATTGTTTCTTCTAAGGTGTGGGGGTGTTCTGATTTTTCTATTAGTGATTTTTTGCACTAACCTTATTTGGGCCTCTTGCTAGTGGTTCTTATTATTCCACCTTTATTGTTGATATATTATGGCCTAGTATATGATGCATTGTGTTCCTTTTTTGCTAATATTATTGTCATGATAGCTTTGTTTCAATATTTTTATTGTATTGAGCTTTCCCTTTTGTTGCTCATGCTCAACTGCTTGTATAATCACTATAAGAGTTAGTTGTTTCTCACTATACTAAGCAATCTTGGATGCATTCTTGTTTTGTAACTAGTTTTTCTGGCTTTGGACTATTGTTTCCATTGTAGTAGTTTCTTGTAATTTCATTGCTTAGTTCAATAAAATTTACTAAACTAGATAATAGAGCATGACTAAAAATGGATTTGCAAGCCCGCATTTTAAGGCACACAAACCATATAATATATCACTAAAATATTAAAAAACTATAGTAACAATTATAATTGAATTCTCAATTGGTAGTAGACTATGAAGGGGTGTTATTGTTTACCTATGTAGCAAAAAGAGTATTATATTATTTCATTAAAATAGTTAGTTATAAAAAATAATTTGATGATTTCAAAACCACTAACAATAAGTGTGAAGTTTGAGTTCAATGTTATCAATTTGGATAATAATCTAGCTCACAAATTAATAAATAAGTGTAATTAAATATGTCTTTACAAGACCACTTGAAGACATACATACCAAGGGAATATAAGTATTGCTAAACTATTAAAATTTTGATATAAAAAAATAAAACCATTAATCACATTAATAGTAATTCATTGTAATATGTGAAAGATCATAACCATGCTTTTTTCTTCCCACAAATCTTGAGCAATTGCAAAAATGGCATCATAACTAGTTCCACCAGGAATCTCCTCCTCAACAAGATTAGGTCTCTCCCTCCCACCTTAACTAGATAAATCCCTCTCTTCCTCCCTCTATCCCTCCCACCTCATCTCTCTCACACACAAGTCTCTCCCTCCCTCTACCCCTCCCACCTCCTCTCTCTCTTAGGTCTCTCCCTTCCTCTATCTCTCCCATCCCCCTCTCTCTTAGGTCTCTCCCTTCCTCTATCCCTCCCACCCCCTTTCTCTCTCTTAGGTATCTCTGTCCCTCTATCCAATCATCCCTCTCTCTCAATCCCTCCCTCTATCCCTCCCTCACCCTAACTAGATAACTCCCTCTCTCTCTCTCTCATGTCTCTCCCTCCCTTTGTCCCTCCCACCCCTCTCTCTTAGGTCTCTCCCTCCCTCTATCCCTCCCACCCCTATCTCTCATAAGTATCTCCCTCCCTACCTCCCTCCCTCCAAAACTCCCTTTCTCTCTGTGTCCCTCCCTCCCTCCCCTATCTCTCAGGTTGCTCCCTCCCTCTATCCGTCCCACCCCTCTCTCTCAGGTCTCTCCCTCCCACCCTACCTAGATAACTCTCTCTCTCTGAGGTCTCTCCCTCCCTCTCTGCCTCCCACCCCCTCTCTCTCGCAGGTATCTCCCTCCCTCTATCCCTCTCACCCTACCTAGATAACTCTCTCTCTCTCTCAAGTCTCTCCCTCCCACCCTACCTAGATAACTCTCTCCATCCCTCCGTTCCTCCCTCTCTCTCTATCCCTCCATTCCTCCCCTCTCTCTTAGGTCTCTCCCTCCTACCATACCTAGATAACTCCCTCTCTCTCTCTCTTAGTTCTCTCCCTCCCTTTATCCCTCCCACCCCCTCTCTCTCAAGTCGCTCCCTCCCTCTATCCATCCCACCCTCTCTCTCTCTCTTAGGTCTCTCCCTCCCTTCGTCCCTCCATCCATCTCTTTCTTTGTCCCTCCCTCTATCCCTCCCTCCCTCCCTTCCTCTCTTTATCCTTCCCTCCCTCCCTCTCTCTTAAGTTGCTCCCTCCCTCTATCCCTCCCACCCCCCTCTCTCTCAGGTCTCTCCCTCCCACCTTACCTAGATAACTCCCTCTCTCTCACTCCCTACCCTCCCTCTTAGGTCTCTCCCTCCCACCCTACCTAAATAAATCCCTCTCTCTCTCTTAGGTATCTCCCTCCTATCCCTCCCACCCATATCTCTTAGGTCTCTCCCTGCCTCTATCCCTCCCACCCTACCTAGATAACTCTCTCTCTCAAGTATCTCCCTCCATCCTCCATTCCTCCCTCCCTCTCTCTTTGTCCCTCCCTCCCTCTTCTCTCTTAGGTCTCTCCATCCTACCCTACCTAGATAAATCCCCCCCTCTCTCTCTTAGGTCTCTCCTTCCCTCTATCCCTCCCACCCCCTCTCCCTCTCTCCTTCCCTCCCTCCCTCTCTCTCTCTCTCAAGTTTCTCCCTCCCACCCTACCTAGATAACTCCCTCTCTCTTAGGTATCTCCCTCTCTCTATCCCTTCCACCCCCTCTATCTCTTAGGTCTCTCCCTCCCTTTATCCCTCCCACCCCCTTTCTCTCTCAAGTCTCTCGCTCCCACCCTACCTAAATAACTCTCTCTCTCTCTCTCTCCTCCAGATCTCTCCCTCCCCACTGTTTCTCCTCTCTCTCCTCCCTCCCTCCCTCCCTCCCTCTCTCTCTCTCGGGTCTATCCCTCCTCTATTCACCCCCACCCCTCTCTCTCTTAGGTCTTTTTCCCCTCCCTCTATCCATCCCACCCCCTCTCTCTCAGGTCTCTCCCTCCCTCTATCCCTCCCACCCCCTCTCTCTCTTAGATCTCTCCCTCCTATCCCTCCCATCCCCCCTTTGTCTCTCAGGTCTCTCTCTCCCTCTATCCTTCAACCCTCCTCTCTCTCTCAGGTCTCTCCCTCCCTCTATCCCTCCTACTTACCCCCTCTCTCAAATCTCTCCCTCCCACCCTACCTAGATATCTCTCTCCCTCTCTCTATTAGATCTCTCCCTCAAGCACCCTACCTAGATAACTCCTCTCTCTCTCTCTCTCCCTCCCTCTCCCTCCCTCCCTCTATCCCTCCCACCCCACCTAGACAACTCTCTCTCACTCCTCTCTCTTAGGTTTGTCCCTCCCTCTATCCCTCCTAGCCCCTCTCTCTCTCTCTCTCAGGTCTCTCTCTCCCACCCTACCTAGATGACTTTCTCTCTACCTATCTCTCTCTCAAGTCTCTTCCTCCCACCCTATCTAGATAAATCTCTCACTCCCTCTCTCTCTGATATATCTCCCTCCCTCTATCTTTCCCTCTCTCTCTCTCATAGGTATCTCTGCCTGTCTATCCCTCCCACCCTACCTAGATAACTATCTCTTTCTCACTCCCTCCCCCCCTCTCTCAGGTCTCTCCCTCCCACCCTACCTAGATAACTCTCTTCCCCCTCTCTTTCTCTCAAGTAGATCTCCCTCCCACCCTACCTAGATAACTCTCTCTTTCTTTATATATATTATAATGCAATTTATAATAATATAATATATATACTATATACAGTATATAATATATAATATATATTATATATAGTACATGTATTATATAATATATAATATAATATAATATAGT